>JBBMKA010000009.1:2434282-2447156 GCA_037833695.1 Sechiopsis laciniata | reverse complement strand
AAATTTATAGATATTTTCTAAAAAAATCTAATTATTTAAAAGTATTGTCCAAAAAATATTAAAAAAAAAAAAAAAAAAAATCCCCACGGGGAACCCGAACCCGCCGGTGCCCCGCTGGGGAATCCCCGCCCCGATCCCCGAAAAAAAAACGGGGATTTTCCCGGGGACGGGGATTAAATTAGGGGGCGGGGACGGGGCTGGGGAACCCATTCCCCGGCCCCGCCCCGTGGACATCTCTAATTATAAGACATTAAGTCGTTCAAGACATATCTCAACAAGAGATATACGCATTGGTAAGAAAACTCATTCGACCAAAACAACTTCAAAGCATGAGTCGACATCGATGAGTATAGTTCACTCGAATCGCTTACTTTGTGTAGAGTCGACAGACGAAGTCCGAAGCGGGGCAGTGCTTGACTTCACATCTGAAATGAGAGTAATATTAGATAGATTTTGGCATGTTTGGTTAACTCAAGCATGCACATACTTATATTTTCAGATAAAAGTGTCAACTTTCAGGCATTGGAGAATCAAGTAGTTAACAAAATGAGAAGAGGTAAAAACTAACTATATATGTAGAAAATAAAGGAAGAGAATGTCAGCTTGAGATAGTAACCACAGTTGAGAAAAAGGATTAAATCCAGTCATCATTAGCTTACAAAAAGTAAATTTTGATGTTTGTCATTGAAATCCACATATATAAAGGAAAGGAAGAACTGATTTCCTAAATATGTCATTGTAGTTGTTCTCTAACTGATCCTAATGCTGCAAATCTATGCTTGTCTTTGCCTTTTTCCTTTGCCATAGTAGTTCACTTCATAGTTCAACTGGAAACACGCCTCTTACAAATATGCTCCTACTAGAAGGGATGGTTTATAATGTGGGGGCGGGGTGGGAGGGGCGAATGTTTCACCAGAGAATGAAATTGTGAAAGAAAGAAATTTCTTACCAAATGAATGGTGGTGCCCTTTGACAGCTTCAAAATTTTTGAATGTATAACCAACAAAACTGAGATCTTTGGGAGTCAACAACATCTAATAAAAAGTCAGCCGAAAGAATCAGATATAAACTACTTTTTGTGATTTCATCAAAACAGCTATATAACAATGATAAACTACAGTAATTGAAAATGAGTGTATATAAATTTATAGAGTAGAGTATTTCCTTCAAAGCAATTAGGCAAAGTAAAAGAGATTTTAAGAATGGGCACTATATTAACAAAATGGAAGTTGCCCTTAAGGTAGAAAAGTGAAGTTGTGTAATATATTGCATGAATCAATACTCAAGAAAATTAGCTACAAACCTTCCTTATTGGTCCCGATCCCGTTCTAGTTGGCGGTGGATCAACCTATGACACACGAGCACCCTTGTCAAGGATCTATAAAACTTGATGAGCAGAAGAAAAGCTATTACCAAACCTATGTGGGTACGCAATAATAAATTATGGCCAACATGAGCTCAGCTCAACTGACATAATATATGACCTGATAATCAAGAGGTTATGAGTTCGAATCTCCCCACCCTCAAATATTATTGAATTAAAAATAATAATAATAATACATTATGACACTAATTTTATAAAAATCTTGAATGAAAAAGTTGTCCTATTGTTGTTAGTGGAATGGAATTTGATTATTATGACAAGTGACTACTTGTAACTTGTAAGTTGTAACCTAAAGAAAGAAAGTTCACTTGTAATATGTAATGTGTTCATTTTCTTTAATTGGAAAGACTAAAGTGTCCCTCATCAAACTCATATGAATCGATTATTGCACGTGGTTCTAAACAAAGGTATCACACAATTCGAATCAATAGCCTCTTGTTTGACTCCAATGGTCTTCTTTTAAACACCATATCCAACCATTGGAAGAATATTAATTCAAATAACTGTGATACGATAATGGATTTGTCACCCATGATTTAAACAAATACCAAAGATTCTCTATAAAACCTCACCTCATCAAATTGCATAAAATTCTGCGTATCAAGTTCCCCATTGACTTCAGGCTTAAATGCTGCATCTATTTCATAGAGATTGTCCCACTCGGTATCTTTGAACCAAGGATGAGCCTAATAGGTTTGATTATCAATAAATAAAACATTAAGAATAGAACATCAACATTTACCTTATCTGGGGAAGAATACTATATACTGACCTTTATTTGGTCGGCGCCTCCGGTGCCAAGCCTATGCTCAGCATCGCAAAGTAGCCTGCTAATCAGATCTTTTGCTTCGGGTGATAATCTTTTCTCATCAGGAAATTTCAAGTGATTTTTCCAATGCACAATCTGATAGTAAGGAATGCAACTGCAAGTTTTAATTTAATTTGAACCACAAGATAGAAGGAAAAGAACATTTAAGAATTGATCATGTAGCATATGGGCTAAAAACTAGACTAATTTCAAAACAATGTTAACAAAGAACTACACATAAAGTTCCTTTGATAGTGAACTTTTTATGACAACATTCAACGTGAATTATCTGATAGAAATATGTTAGGGACCTAAGTAAGGGTAGGTTGGGAATATTAATATAATATGTGCAAGGGCGTAATGATAATTAGTACTTAGTATCGTAGTTAAATAGACGAGTTATGGTTCTTAGAAGAGAGACGACTTGTTTTTTTTATAGGAAACAAAACATTTTCATTGATGATTGAAAAGATACATCCTATCGAAACAGTTATATAAGACTATGCCACAGAGAGATTAATGTGGATAAGTCATAGCTACAAAAAGGAGGTATTGATGACACCAATACAAGGCCAAGTACATAATAGATTCAAGAAGAGCATTATAATCCTTGCAGGTGTGTTTATCATTAAAAAGTCTGTTATTCCTCTCCCTCCAAATACTATAGAGAAAAGCATAGATAATGCTGAGCCAAAGATTTTCAATATTACCCGTGAAAGGATGTCCCAATAATAGATATGTGACAAGATTCGATATTCTGCTAGGTAGAGGGGTGGACCATTTGAATGCAGATAGAATATGGGCCCAAATTCTGGATGATATGCCACAACTAATGAGCAAGTGATGTTGAGATTCAAAATCAGCTTGGTACATGCTGCAAATAGAGAGTTGAAGGGCTGTTTTAGCAAGCTTTTTCTGGACGACTTGTTCACTTCACTGGCTACTTGTTCTCTGATCTATGTACTTATGGAAAGTTTTTCTTTTGTAACTTCCTTTTTTATAGATCCCTTTTAGTGAGTTAGTTACTTAAGTAGATTTAGTTAGGATTAGTTAAGCTAGGTACCAATATAAGCACTAGTTTGAGTCCTATAATGGATGGAAAATACGATGGTGTAAAGGGTTAGGCCTGTGTGAGGTGATTAGGGAGTTCTCGACACCTCACTATTGAATAATACCATGATAGGTTCCTATCACTTTTTTCATGGGTTAAGAAGTCTCCAAGCTTAGCCCCCTCTCAAAGGCAACACGCTGATGAAAGAACCCAAAAGCAATTATAGGAGTCTCATCATAGACAACTGTTGAAATTAATCCAAAGTTAAAGATTCTATTCTCTACGTAGATTTGGTATTATTTGATTCCTTGCATTTAGGAAACTTGGTTAGGTTAGTTTTCTTTTCTCTTGTATAAATCTCGGGTAGTATCTTGAAGAATATATTATAAAAATATTAAATCTCTTCATAATATCAGAGCACGGAGTCCTGAATTCGAGCCCCTGCCGAGTCATTTCATCCCCAATTAAAATTAAAAGTCCACTTGTAAGGCATTTCTCAAATTTCAAAGCCCACAAGTGAGGGAGAGTGTTGGTTGATATAATGAAATTTACTCCAACCCATCAGCTTAAGCTTTTGGGTTGATTGGTGATTTAACATAATTCAACAACTTATTTCAAAAAAAGGATTATTTTAGTTCTATATAGTCTTTCAAGCATCTTATTGCACTCACGCCTTTCAGTTCCTATTTGAAACTTCCTATCCAGATTTTGACAAAGGAAAAGAATGCAATTTGCAATAAGAAAGTGTCTAAGTGCTCCCACCTCTTTCCTCTTTAGGGCTCATCCTTCATTGAATTAATCAATTGCTAGTTGAGCTTACTAAAGAGAACTGTCAACAACCAACTTAAGAATAACTCAACTAGTTAAGACAACTAATTAATCAAGGGGCAGCCCAGCGGTTGAGGGCAAGGACTTCAAGACATGCTTCTTTGAGAGATCCCTGGTTCGAGGCCGTTGGAAAACGCTTAAACTAGAATACCCTTCGAAGTATCCCGTGCCACAGCTTAGGGACGGGTCAGTGGTGCCCCGAGTACAGGGGGAGTGAACCTCCGATTTCCCGGTTTTCAAAAAAAAAAATAAAAATAAAAAGACATATCTTCAACCAAAAGATTGGAGATTGGAGTATTGGTTAAACTCAAACAAAAGAAGAAATAATAATTAAAAATATATTAAATCATTAACAGTTGAAGAAAATATGGATGAAGCTACTATGATACACCAATGGAACTCAAAAGTGGTCACATCATTCAAAGAAAAAAAACAAGAAAATCAGATGTCCTATCCATAAGCAAGTTCACAAGTGTGAATTTAGATTTAACCTTTCGGCATGTTGTTACTGGATTGTCGGAATAAAATGGTGGATAACCAACAAGCATTTCATACATTATTGCACCAAGAGACCACCTGCAACCAGGATATGTATAAGAATTTGTTCTCATGATGAAGCAATGACAATTTATTCCCATGGAAAAATGGAAGAGGTATAGTAATGTATAGGGGCCAACGAAGTCAAACAAAACCTTATAACAGAATGACAATATTTATCATGACAGAAGCTTTCCAATGGGCCAACCATATTGTAAGTTAAATACAAAGAATGTGATTCACTTAATCTATGGACAGAAAATTTCTACCATTTTCATGATGTTCAAGCACAAGGAAGAGGAAGTAATGAACTCTTTTTTCGCTGCATCTTTGTGTTTCTATTTCTCATTTCTTTCGTACATAGCGGGAAATTCAATGTAATGACTGCTGTTGGAAAATTTCATTGGAAAAACCATGTAGTCAAATTGGATTAACTTACCAATCACATTCCACACTGTATCCTTGTTTTAGCAACACTTCTGGAGCTATGTAATCTGGAGTGCCAACCGTGGAAAATGCCTAGCATATTAATAAACATTAATATAAAGTTGTAAAATGATAACAAAGAGCCATAAAATATAATCCACAACAATGACTGTCATATTTTTTCGTCTCTCTATTCTTTAATGATTTTTTACCATCAAATTCAAAAATAATAATCAGGCATCAATGTGCTGACAATTTAAAAGAATAACCACAAGGACTGGTAGTTTATTAATCTCAAAAAGTGGCCTGCTAGAGTTGAAAGAACAGAACTTTCTGCCGTCGAAAAATGTGAGACCCCTAATTACTTATATATGTTCTAGAAGGGACAAAATAGGTAATTGGGAAGGAACACATTGTTATTGTGTGGTGAGGGGAAATTCTTGTAGGGAGAGAGAAATAGTGAATATATAAATAATGGAGTAGTGATGAGAGAAAGGGGGTATGTTTTTTGGTTTAAGGTTGTGAAACCTAGAGAGTAGAGGTTACCAGCACTCTTGAATCCATAGGTAGCTTATCATACCTCTATTTCGTTCTTGTAGCTTATCATACTTCTATTTCGTTCTTGTCATTATCATATAGTTCTTATCAATAAATAGCTAATTTGTAAATCGTGAGTTATAGATTTATTTCCTACTATTTGTGTTTGTTTGGTATTTATGAGTTTACAGGTCGTTAGGTACTCGGATACCTAGCAAAAAATTAGTTTATGTTACTGAAAAGGATATTAATAAACAATGAATATGTGTGGAACTCCACAGTTCTAGAACTTGAAGAGAGTTTTTCTCATACCAGTTTCCTTCTGTTAATCTGCCAATGTTGAAGTTGTTCAAGGGGGTTCTTCCAGCGCCTCCCACTTTGTTTACCTGGAACATTCTCATCCACATCGACCGTGTCATTCAAGTTATCATCATCAAGGACTTCATTTTCATTTATAGATGACAGATTTGTACAGTCGAGAGGCTTGCAAAGACCAAAATCAGAGAGTTTCATATGACCTCTTTGGTCTAACAGAAGGTTATCAGGTTTTATGTCTCTGAAAAATTAGGTGAACAGGAAAGCATGAAGCACATTATAAAGTTAGAACTGAAAACACATCAACCACACACACATGTATCTATAGATGCCATCAAGTTTGTATAAGTGAATTCCCACCACCATAATCAACCAACCTGTGAATGTAGTTATGTATATGAATCGACTCTATAGCCAGAACGCTTTGCGCAACGTAAAATCTAGCTACAGTTTCTGTCAAAGTTTCCTCCCTTATCAGTAAAGTCATCATGTCACCTCCAGGAAGATACTCCATGATCAGATATAAGAATTCAGCATCTTGGAAGGAATAATAGAGCTTCACAATGCAGTGACTTGCAACTTCTGCAAGTAAATTCCTTTCAGCTCTGACATGTTCAACCTATGTTATCGATAAATGACGCGTGTGAGAAGGTAAACAAAAGATTCACATGGTGCCAAAGCTGTAACTTTGCACAGTTAAATAGATCCGATAACATTACTCTTGATAAACCATGCAACTAGACTTTTTTTTTCCTCAACAGTGCCAATAAACATACTTAAAGTAAACAACTTTTCAAATTCAAGTGAAAGAATTTGTCCTTTTCAGGAAGCATGTTCACCAAATTTTTGTACAAAATAAGTACTTGGATATTAAAGTTTATGATTGGCAATCAGATGGAAGCTGGAAGTAAATTATTTTCCAATGGTACTTTTGTAAATGTTTTCCTTGTGAATATGAGTGCTTATCAAATTCAAGCATATACCTAGTTGCATTATTATTAAGCAGTTGACTTCATCTTCAGAGAAAACGGCCATATTTTTAGTTTCTGTATAAAAATTAAGTATACATTGACAGGAACACAACTATAGGAAGCAAATCAAACTAAAAATAAAAGCAGGAAACTATTTCACTTCATCTTTCTTAGACAATGGAAAGGCCTTGAAAAATGAAAATTAATCAAGTTGTTTCTGATGATAAAATGATCATTTTAAAAAAAATGAAATTGATGAAAAACTCATAACTAAAGGTCAGTAAGGGAAGAAGACAAATGTTGGTATCTGAGTCAATCATTTTCAGTATCGAATTCAAGTCTCAATTTAAATAAATAATTGTATAGTTACACAAAAAGGAGAGAGTAACAAGACAGGAAGAAAAATAGATTTCTGTTTAGTTAAACTTTCTTCTCAACCAAGCAATTCTTTTACAACATTCACTGAGAAAAGATCATAAAAAAAATTCATTGAATGAAAACATTTTAAAGTAGTAGAAATTATCATATGCACGTCAGATCTTACTTGGCCTCTGCTGAGCATTTCTGATTTCTTCAGTTTCTTCATGGCATATATGTTGCCTGTTTTCTTCTCCCGACAAAGTCTGACCTGTAAAATAATACTGAATATACATTAAACTACGTTATCTCCCAGAAGGAAGGTAAAACAAAGTGGAAAGTTTAAGCATTTGAAAAACATGACATGTTTGGCTAAAAATCATGTTCAGCACAAATAACTTGTGTGCATATTTTGTTTGTATAGTCTTAGTCCATAGATAAATCATTTTATTTCTCAAGAGATATTAACATGAAATGTATTGAGCATAAAGATATCAATATGACATGTAGTGAACATGACACTGTTTTTTTTTATAATAAACCAAGCGACTTCAATCTAGTAAAATGACTTCTAGAGTGTAGGTTTAGGGTTTAGGGATGTTCATTACATTCTAGTGAACATGACACTGTTTATCCATCTATAAAATTGTACAGAGGGAGCATTTGGAATCTTGCATAGCTTAGTAACTATGAGGATACAAGTTCGATTCCCCATTCCTCTTGAATGTAGTTGAATAAAAAAACAAAGGGAGCATTTGGAATCTTTACAAGAAATTGTCCTAATTAAGATGAACACAAGTAATCATTTCTATTTCCTACCTCCCCAAATGCACCTCGCCCAATAATTTTCAAAATGTCGAAATCTTCGACACAAATTTTATGTCTTTTCAGCCGCATGTATCGAGTCTCTGTGCGCTCCAAATCCTTCAATATATTAATTTGTTCTTCTTCTGGGACATCTGAAGATGCCAACTTTCTTTCTAGCACGGAGCGCCTACAAACATTATGATAAGTACAAATCAATATGCCTCATGGTTGTAACTTGTAAGTACAAATTTCGAAATCATTTTCAACGAAATGTTATGTCAAGCAGGCAATCAAAACATGAAATCAAAACAAACTATAATTTTTCTTAGTGAGTTTTATGCCCCAAAGGTTGGCAACGCATGAGATTCATAACACTTCCAAACCAAACTTGGTTATAAACATTTAATGAGTAAATATGGCTTCAAATTTGATCAACATGGAGAGGTCAAGAATAATTTGAACCGGTACAAGTTGAGCACTTGCAAGTGATTAAGAGAAGAGACAAGACGACCTATATGCCAAAGTTCTTGACCCCATGTTTATTTGGTTGAAATTTCTAGATTATAGGGAAAACCTAAATTATGAAATTAGTCTGAACATTCTCCAAAAAGCTTCCAAACCATGACCCCTCATTGAATTTAAGGGCTTATGAGACGGAGAAACAAGATGAAAACAGCTCTTGCAATCACTTTAGCTGACTAAAATTCTACAATCATCAACTCACAAATTTATTAATAGGAGTTCCTCTTTTTTATACATGTGAGTGTCTCGACCAGCTTATGCACCCCTTAACTAATTTTACGAGACAACCGCCTAACCTATTTGGTTGTCAGGAGAAAAAGTACTCAAATTGCTTAAACACAATACGCGAGAACATATTAAAATGCAGAAACATGGTTCTTGATCTAGTGACAGAAAAATGGCTCCAGATTCATAAATCTGAAACTTAAACACCCGCCTCCAGATACACACAAGGTCTTTCATTAAGAAGGCATGAAGAAAAACACCCTGAAAATGAATATGATTACCCTTCGAACCAAAGTAAAAGCTAAATACTTCTCTTTCCCTACAACTTTTCTGTAAGTATACGCCTCTCTCAATCGATAACCATTTTTTATAACCTGGAATTGAAGCTTCGCCACACTACATACTCGAGACATCCGCACCCATCCCAAGCCCAATTTTTTTTTACAATTAAGCTCATTAGTAGTTTTAAACCTGGAAGTTTGGGACCTTTAAAGGAACATAACTTAAAAACTTCGAGTCTCTACCAAGCTGCTCCTTGGGGACATCTATAACCATTTTGAAACAAAGTATCACGGGATTAATATGGGAGAACGAATATTAATTTAGAATGTTAGGATCTCATAGTTGTCCCACATTGGAAAAGTGGAGAATCCTACAAGCATTTATAAGAGATATGGGTTACTCCCCTCATTGCTAATTGGTTTTGAGGTGGAACCCTATATTTTCCAATATAGAAAAAAACTACAGCTCCAACATGCAGTAATCCATCAAGAACTAGATTTAGTCACTGACAAACAAACAACATCAAATCAAAACAACCCATCTCCAAAAAAATGCATCAAATGTGAAGAAAGTGGTGAAAAAAACTTGATCATTCACAATCGTGTTGGAAAGATGAACACATACTTGTGAGGGCGATGGAGGAAGAAACAGATTCATCTTCAATCAGGTTAAATCATCGATCAACCCAAAAATCCTCTTTGACTAGTGGGTTTAGAAATTTAAAAAATGTACACTCAAAATAAATAAATAAAAAATGTCCTATAAATAAAATTCAATTACTAACATATTGAATCACTTTAAATTACAAATCATTCAAAAAAATTAAGCGATATAAATTTAATTATATCAACTAACAATTAAGAGAGGGAAAGAAAAATGGTGGGAGATTTGAAACCTCTGTTTACGTTCTTGAATGTGCTTATGTTGAGCCTTGTAATGATTCTCAATGTATTGTTTAGCCACAGCAACCTTCTCAAGAGTCAAGCTCGAACCCACAACTCCAATTTCTTCATCGTGATTCTCCATATTATAAACCCTTTTTTGTTCTTCCTCGATTTCTCTCCCTGTTTGTCAAGAATCCCGTGTTGGGTTGTGGGTGGAAGGTAAAAATGTTGGCGTTGAGGAAAATGGGACGTCGAGAAATTAACAAAGGTAAAGACTTTTTTTTGGTTGGTTTGAAATCCCATTTGTTTACCTGAAATTTGGGAAATGGGGTTTTGTTCTTCCAACATTTTGCAATGGAAAGGATCCTTCCAACCGCCACAGCCTTCCAAGTGGTGCTCCCACGTTTTCGCGCTTTGCTTGGTTGAATGTCATTGCAAATTTGCAGCCGAAAATCGAGGCACGGATGGGACGATGGTTGCATCAGAATCTACGTTGATTCTTGGAAAATTAACTTGTTAATATTTAGGGTGTGTTTACCCCATCAACAATAAGGTTGTGTTTGCACCACCATAAATCATTTTTTATAATTATGTTTTTTAAAAATTATTTTTTTAATTCTCTTAATAATTACTTTTTATTTTTTTTCCAACGACTTTTCATACATTACATCATTATATTTAACTCTTATCATGTTCATTATTTTATTTTTTCCCTAATAATTACTTTTATTCCAAACACAAATAATCATTCTTCTCATAATCATTACATTCACCTCAAACACAAATAATCATTCTCCTATCTATTTTCTTCCTCATTGTCATTCTCTCATTAATCATTATCATTCTCTTTGCCTCAAACACACCCTTAGTTTTAATTTGATTCTTATCGAGTGTTTGTTTGTCATGTTTAAGGTGGATTTAGATGGAAGAGTTATTGACTCTTCTTCAAAAGCTTACATCCAAACGAGTTTTTACTAACTCTTCCTCTTTTTTACTTTTAAAAATTACTTCTCATTTTTTACAGTGCATTTCTAATCATTCATTTATAATTATTCAATCATTTTCAACCACTCATTTCTAATAATTCATTTCAAATCAATTAAAATAACTTATTTTTAGCCATTTCTTTTTAATCATTTCTTTTTTAAGTACTCAAAATGACTTCATTTTATATTAACATTCAAACAAGATTTTGACTCTACCTCTTCTATAAAAAAAAAACACATCTAAACGAATTTTTTGATACGACTCTTAATTTTTAATTACTCAAAGTAACTTTTGAATATAACTCTTCAAGTTAAATCCTTCTTAAATACGGTAAACAAACACAACTCATATGGGTTAAAGTGAAGCACTAACATTTCAATAATTATCTACAAAAAAAAATTTCAATAATACTTATTTAATTTCAACTTTTTTTATTTACATTTTTATTTATCCTATCCAAAACACGAGACGTCATTGAAATGTCCTCGATGAGTCATCAATTTTTAAAATATATAGAACAACTTTAAAGTACATGGGATATAATTTTTTTAAAAATCTAAATTTATACACATTTTACCTATCCATAAAGTTAGCAAAATATACCATACCAACAAACATTAGCATTCTAGAATATCTTCCATTAGATAAGAATAAACTTGATAAAGTATATTGAAGTTCAAATCTCTTAGACAAATAATATTTTCATGTGGTTGCTCTCGGATGTAACCCTACATTACATTTTCCTAAAAGGTAATATATTAAGAAGGTGAAGTATTCTCTTAACAATCATAGAATAGGTAAAATACTCATTTAATCGTCAATTGATTTTAAAATAAATGTCCATACTATCCAATATAATTTAAAGTTCATTAAACTCAGACAGTTATTTGGTCCAATAAATTTTTAAAAAACATGTTAGGATCTCACTTTTTAAAAAAAGATAATTATTTTAACATTTATAAGATAGGCAGGTGTGCTATTCCAACCCAAAACAATACAATCATATGGGGGTGTTTGTTTTTTTGTAGAAAAGAGTGGAGTGGAGTGGAAGAGAATGAAATGAAGTGGTTAATAGTTGTTTGGAGTGGTTAACTACTCGTTGGGGGATTGAGGTTAGTAGCAGTAGAATAATCAACTACTTGTTTGGAAATTGAGGTTAGTAGTGGTTGAGTGATAAATTTGATGTGAAGTTTCATAAAATTTAATGTGAGATTTGACACTGGAGTTGAAGAGTGGTTAAAAGTGATTATTTACTAAAAAAAATAAACAATGGATTTAGTTTTAGGATTTATTAACTATTTATCGATAACTTACATTCAAACAAGTTTTTACTAACTCCTTCTCATTTTTACTTTTAAAAATAACTCTCATTTCTAACTATTCATTTTTAATAATTTATTTATAACTACTCAATCATTTCTAACCACTCATTTTTAATCATTTATTTCAAATCAATCAAAATCTTTTATTTTTAACCATTTATTTTTAATAATTTAATTTTTAACTACTAAAAATAACTACTTATTTTAAATCTATGTCCAAATAAGATTTTGACTCTAACTCCTCTACACGAAAACTACATTCAAACGAGTTTTTTACACAACTCTCAATTCTTAACTATTCAATATAACTCCTTAACCTAAATCTTACCTAAATATGTCAAACAAACACCCCCCTCATGGCCAAAAAACAAACATACCCATAAGTAGATTTAAGACTTCAAACACAAATGATATTTAAAAATAATAATCTTCCATTCAATAGATGCAAAAGAGCATCACTTTCTTACATCCTTACCCTTCCAATATCCTACACTAACCTAAAAAAACTGTCAAATTTTCATTCCAAATTACAAGTATACTTTTATTGTAAACATGACTATTCAAATCTATAGCCAAAAACAATATGAAATTTCCCACAACAAAACAGAGCTAATTCACTTAATCAAACCCC
>JBBMKA010000009.1:2405900-2420719 GCA_037833695.1 Sechiopsis laciniata | reverse complement strand
AGTTAAATTGCATTACAACCAAGCCAACATGCTATTGACTTTTTTCAATAGAGTTAAAATTATTTTTAGAAATATATGTTTTAATATTGATGTTAGCCGAAATTAAAATATAAGTTTGATAAGATTTAATATAGAATTTAAAAAAAAAAGAAAAAAAATATACAAATTTGAAGTGAGATTAAAGAGTGGTTGAAAGGGGGGGTTAATAGTGGTTATTTACTACAAAAAACAAACGAGTGGTTATTAACCATTCCTCATGTCCAAAGAATAAACACACCCTTTATGATCTATTACGGTCTATTAAAATAAAGTCTCACATATTTAAAATAGATTGAATTTAATAGTAATCGACATGTGTTTTTGACTTTATATATATCAAGTGCATGGAATTGTGTTCTATGTTGTACCTTCTACATGGTGTGGTGCTTTACGTTGATCGACTATGTTATATTATATAATCGTTGACCCTGAAAGTACAAATGTCAAGCCATCCTTTAGCTTAAAAAAAAAAAAAAAAATCAACTGCATGCACATGAAGTTAGTTGACTTGACAATAACTTCAACAAAACTTTGTAATATATATATAATTAACCACATTCCAAGGTGTGAGATTAAAATCTACATCCACCTAATTATTAGATTACACAAAATATTTTTAGAACTTTGCTTTTATTTGCATTTTTATTTACTTAAAAACAAAAATATGAAAAGGGATAAATTGCTACAAGGTTAAAAGAAACCACAACTCTTGACCATAAAATCATTTAAAAGAAAAAAAGGAAAGGTTAAAAGTGGTTGCCAATCATATATTAATTTAAAATTGACTTAAAAATATTTTAAAGATAAAATATTGTTTTAATCACTGTAATTTAGAATTTATCAAGTTTAGTCATTACAATTTTCACTACAATTAGTTTGAAGTTATTAAAAAACCAAACTAACATGAAACTTATCCTATGAACACATTATAAAATTTATTAAAAATATATTATTAAAATTGAACGTTTGGAAATATTTAAAACAAAACCAATAAAAATAAAAATATCATATTGATATTTTAACCAACATGTCGATATTTAACCAAGTTTTTATTAAATAAATTTTTTACTACAATTAATCAAACGGTTGACAGTTGGTAAGATTGTTTAAACTTTCAACTCCACGTATCCGCATTTATACCATAAAACAATTATTAACATAAAATTTTCATAAAAAAAAAATCAAAATCAAAAGAATGATGTTTAAATTATTAGTAAAATAGAGTAATTTCCAAATAAAGTTGTATATTATTTGTTCATTTAATATATGTTTAATCTATTTCATATATATATATATATATATATATATGTATATAGGATTTTAATAATTTTTAATGGTTTTCAAATGTTAAAATAAGCCTTTTTAAAGTTTCGCAATTTATTTTAACTATCAACAAAAATAATAATTGGGTTGGTATAAATGTATGTTTATGATTAAGATGGTTTAAATAAAAAAAAATTATTATCAAACGGGTCGGTGACTCAACTGGTTATTTTGTTTGGTATTAATTCATTTCAATTATACGATTACAGGTTTAAATCCAAAAATTGGTATTGATCTCTCATATTATTTAAAAATAATTGTGTGACATTTGTTGGTTTCATTTTCTTAATTTATACTTAAAAAAAAAAAATCATTTCGGCTATTTTCTATAATTGAATATTTTAATGAAATCTAATGAGAGTGGATAATTTAAATTCGATCAAGATTTTTTTGTGAGATTAATTCGATCAAGATTTTACACACCACATAAACTATTTTTCCTTATTTGCAGATTATAGCAAAATTCTTCATATTCACAGAAATGGCCATAAAAAAGTGTGGTGTTCATCGTTCTCGAGCACAAAAAAGTAATCGGAATTGCAGTAATCTTCGTAGAGGTTACAGTCACAAGCAGAAACGAGCTGTGCCCTAAATTGATTTGTGAAGCAGGCGCATAAGAACTGGCGATTTGGGCCTCGCAGGGCTTTGTGCGTCGAGAAGATACAGTGACGGCCTAATTTCTGCTCTAAAATGGCGTCCATTCTCAGCCCATCAACGCCACCATCCGCCATTTTTCTCCAACGGAAGGTTTTCTTTCTACTCCAGTTTCTCTGATGCTAAAAGCTTCCACTAGAGGGTTTTTTTTTTTTTTTTTTGTCTGAATCAATTTGGTTGTGTTTGTGTTACTTTCTTAGAATCTTATATCGGAAAGTGTGGAGAGCTCGTAACAATGTATAAGAAAGATGGATTACTCGGGATATCCATCACTATCTAATATACTTACAACATGGTAATTGAGTTGAAGATTGTTGGATATTTGTAGACTATAATGAAAACGAATTGCGAATTTGCTGATTGAATTTTTCCTAGATAGGACGCGTAGCATTCGGGAGCAAAAACAATAACAATCTCTTAATTTTCAGAGATGATAGTCTTATTTATTTATTATTATTATTATTATTTTATCGGTGACTGTGCGGGCCAGTTTGCACGCACCTCAACTAATGTTACATAAAAGTGAGGGACCTCATAACATTTATTAGATTGGTGAGCTAGTCCTCTCATCATTAATTAGTTTTGACATGGATTTTCATAATATCCAGTATGCTATCAGAGTCTATTTATTAGGTTCAATACATGAAATTGGGATTCGGTCCAAGATTGGTAAACCTAAATAGGCACCGTCTTGAGGGCATTTTTATGATTCAAATGAGGAGATAGACGAACTACTTCTCTTATTAATAATTGGTTTTGAGATGGAACCACATGCTATTTAATCAAACGGATTAAAGTAAATGGAATATATTTTTTCTTTCTTTCTTTGGTTATGTTTTCCATCATTCTCTTCAAATACTCATCTGGATTTGCAACTTTAAATGAGTGTTGGGCCTTTTCTTCTTCTGAAGAACAGGTAAATCTTCTCACTTTATGTTCTGTATCTACAAAACCGTCACTAAAAAATTATGGGAAAGTTGGAAGGATTGGTGGTTATCATGGAATTTGCTTTACAACAAGAGCCAAGGGGGGTATTGAACAAGATGTGCTTGAGAAGGACAAAGAGCCAATTGAAGTTGATGTTGAGAATGGTAAGCTTTCATAGTCAAATATTTGCCTATCTATTGTCTACATGCAGCTTAAACTACTTAATCAAGCTTGTGGAATAAATTTGGTTGCTTGTTGTTTTTTATTTTTTTAATTTTTATTTTGATAAAGAAAAAATTTCATATATGCAGCTTGACTGCTTGTTGTTTTGTAATTTGCACACTTTCAAAGCTTTACGTGTCTAGTTCTGCTCATTTTTTGGTTAATCATAGCCGGGAACTGCAATTTGTCCCTGAGTTGGTATCTACAAAATTCAACAATTTGTTTGGATGGATGAGGGGCTCATGAACTTGAGGGGAAATCTAAGAATCAGATGATAATTGTGTATCATTTTACACTCTTTTTGTGTTCATCGTTTCCTCTTTCTTTTGTTTGGAGATAAGTTTTCTGAGTTCTACTGTATTACAGATTATGGAACTGTTGGCGTTCACCACGTTGGAGTGCTTTGTGAGAATCTTGAGAGGTCACTACACTTTTATTTAAATGTTCTAGGTAAGTCAATTCTACGTGGATCACTAAATTACATGTTGAATACTCAATTACTCATTACAAATATCAATTTAAATGGAAAATAGGTCTTAAAATAAACGAAGCGAGGCCACACGATAAACTACCTTATAGAGGTGCTTGGTTGTGGGTGGGTTCTGAGATGATTCATTTGATGGAACTTCCAAATCCTGATCCTTTATCTGGACGACCTCAACATGGAGGCCGTGACCGTCATACTTGTATTGGAATTCGAGATGTATCAAAGTTGAAAGTGATCCTTGATAAAGCTGGTAACAATCTTCCCTTAACAAAGTTGAATTGTTAGTTGATACTTTTCACACTAAAAGGCATAAATGGTAGAATTATAGTTATTATTATGTAGGCCGTATTAAGAATATGGTTTCATATTTTCCTGTTGGGTCATGCAGGTATTCCCTATACGCTTAGCAAGTCAGGAAGGCCAGCAATCTTTACAAGAGACCCAGATGCAAATGCTTTAGAATTTACTCAACTGGATGGGTAATTCAGTTCTTATCAAATGAACTCCTAGCAACATCTACGGGCTTCCATTGCCTGTGAAGCACCTCGGGATCTTGACATCACTGAAAAGGTCAGTTGCAATATACTATGGTTTGGGATCAAACAACATGATATGATCTTATTACAAGGAAACAAGAATATCAGTATCCGTATGCATGTCATGTACATAACCTAGTAGTATGCTATAATTGTATGAACCGAGCATCTTCTGTTCTGTTTTGTTTGTTTCTTATCCAAAAAAAAGAGAGCATCTTCTGTTCTGAAAAGATTGTCTCTGTATTTTCTCCTTTACTTAAGCCATAATATTACTGGTGTCTTGGAGTTCTACTGATTTTTTAGGCTTCTCTTGAAGGTTATAAAAAATTTTTTGGTAATTGTTTTTAACCTTCAAAGGGTAATTAAGAAACAGATGGCCAATTTTAAGTAAGTGCCTATTTCAACGGCAGAAATAAAACTACACTGCCTACATGGCTTCTCATATAGAACAGGAAGTCTATAATGATTTTGTTACAGAAATCAGTTTGAATCAGAAAGTATCATGAAGTTCTGAAAGTTATGGAATCAGATAATAATCAATAAATATAGAAATGTCGAGTTTTCAAGGACTGAAAAGAAAACAGTGCGTTATATTCATTTGCCTTTTATAGAAACAAAATCTTTTTATTGATTGGTGAAAAAGTTACAAGAGATCCTATCGAAAACGATTACAAAGAAACTTTGCATAACTGAAACAGAAATGGTGATGATCTTCATGCAGCATGTAGGAAAAGGAAAAATGAGGCTGAGAGAGAGACTAAACTTGGTATTAAGACACCCTGGTGACAGAGAGAGAGAAAGCACACATAGTATCGAGCATGAGCGTCCATGCAAGAAAAGAACCATGTGTGCTCACTCTCTTCTGTCACCTTCCTTAACACGTTAGACACAGATTACCTTCTGTTTGTTGAGTACAATTTCCTTCAAGATTAAGTTCCACTGGAGAAAGACGATAAGGAGTCACAGAATTGCATACAAGGCAATACCAGTTATTGATATTTATAGAAGGTTACTTGTGAAAAAAACATAATAACTTCTTTAAACTCTTATTGGTCACCCAATCCTAAGGTTCTGATTGGAAGTATTCACACGCTTGGTTGGGAAATGGGAATCATTAGACGTCAAAGAACTGGATTATACTTGCCTATTGGAGCCAATATAAAATGTATGAAGTGATTAATGAGGGCTTGAGAACAAAAAAAGTTATGGGTTTAATTCTGGTATCCATCTATCTAAATTAATTTTTTACGGATTTTTTTTTTTTGATAATCGGAAGTTGTAGCTTCGCTCCACTATACTTGGGGGACTATTGGCTTGCCCCCAAGTTGTGGCATGGGATATGTCAAAGGATTTCCTAATTTAAGCGCTTAATAGTGGTCTCGAACTAGGGACGTCCGAGGGAGCATAGCTCTAAACCAATTGGGCTGCTCCTTGGGGACATTTCTTATGGGTTTCCTTGACATCCAAATGTTATAGGGTCAAGCAGCTTGTCTTATTAGAATAGTCGAAGTGCGCATAAATTGGCTCAGACACTCACGAATAAAAAAAAAGTGATTGATCACATGTAATAAAATTGTTGGTCAAGTGATAATTTACAATAATAATTTTAATCCTTTATGGATACTAATAATGTTTCTTTTAAACCATTATGGAGTGACCTAGTGGTCAAGAGAGTCTTGGAGAACTAACAGGTGATGAGTTCAATCTATGGTGGTCACCTACCTAGATATTAATTTCCTATGAGTTTTCTTGACATCCAAATGTTGTAGGGTCTGGCGCAAACTGACCCAGATAGTCACAGATATAAAAAAAAAAAGAAAAAAAGAAAAAAACGTTTCTTTTGTTAAGAAAGAAGGAAAAAGGAAAAAGTAATTCAGGCCTTATACCCTTAACTTATCTCAGAGTATTATTTAGTTCTGTAGTACTTACTGTCAAAAACTCACAGGATATTAATGTGTTATGTAACTTTTAACTTTTAGTTTTAAAAATATATTATATAACATGGCATTTCATCTCAAAACCAATTGGTAATGAGTGGAATAGTCCACATTTTTTTTATAAAGGTGGTGAGAACTCATCTTTTCAATGTTGGACAAGGTGAAGATCTCCAACACGCCCCCTTAAGATGGTGTCTCTTTGGACTCACCAATCTTGAGTTGAACCTAAATTATATCCGCTTAGCTTAGATTCGAATTTGTAGATTGAATATCCACTTGGGTTGGATCGAATACTCACTTGAGTGTAATAAGTTGGTACCATATTAGATAATATGATTTTCCATCTCAAAACCAATTGGTCATGAGAGAATTAATCCACATTTTTAATAAAAGTGGTGAGGATTTCTCATCTTTTCGATGTGGAACGTGGTGAGGATCTCCGACATACAAAGGGAATTGGGAAAGGTTTTTTTTTTTTTTTTTTAATATAATGATATAGATTCAATGTATTGTATGTCTACTGTTGTCGTAGAATTAAACTAAGCATTTGGGGAGTTTTGTATGTTCAATATGTTGATTGTCCCACTGAATAATGTGCTTTTTGCCAATTGGAGATTGTTAATTTCTCTTATTGCTTTCTTTGGATGACATAAAAGTAAATTAATAAAGGAAGTAATGGTGAAAAAAAATAGTCATTTTATTATATGTGACGAATGCGGAGTCGACACATAGGTCGAGCAAGTCACTAGAATTTAAAGAGATAATAATTAACTTATATGTCACATTTAGACGAGTTTGACAGAAAGGGGGAGACAGCATTTATCCTTCAGGATATAAAGCAGGTAAATTGTGCCAATTACCATTTCCTATTCTTATAGAAATCATCTTTGTTTTCTGGTAGCCTTTTGAAGTTTACATGCCTATCTTCTCCACACATGAAAAAGGAAAAATATGCAAATAGAAAACATATTTTAAATCTGAAGAAAAGTTATTGGATTAAATATTTGGTAGCATATAGTAAAACCATTATGAATAGTTTTATCAACTGTCTTTGAGTTGATTGCTTCCAATATGAATCTGGTGAGGTATGAATTATTATAGCTAGGTTTTAAACAGAAAATTCTTGTAAGTAGTGACATGTTACGACCTTTGATTGGTAGAGTTAGGATCTGAGTGCTTGTTCTTGTGCCTTGGTCAAGGATTGGTCTGCATAAGTGTTGAGCTTAGCTCATAAAAGAATCTATGAAACCCCACCAAAGATTGAAGAAAACAACAATGTTAATGGAAAATCCTAGGAAGGAGCTGGCTTACTCAGTTGAGTTTCTTAATGAGACCTTTGCTTAGCCAGGTTGCTTGGGCGAATTCCTATTCCTTGAAGACCTCGAAGCGACCTGCTCAACGGGCTCAGTGGCCTAGCTTGTCTTCACTATTGAATTTCTCGAATGAGTGTTTTCGTTTAAGTAGAGCATTGAAGTGAACAAATGGGATTATTGCAAATGAAACTTGGATGAACTCTTACAATTTGAAGAGCTTAAAAGCTACCTGCTCGACGAGGATTGGTGGATGAGCTCATCTACTCTGCTGGATCTTTCAAATGAGAGCTTTTGAAGCGTTGAAATAAATCGCCAACAAAAGTTTTAGCTGCATAAAATGTGTACTTATGATTAAGAAGTCATGTGTTCAAAGTCCTCATTAATGGTTGAACTCAATAGCAATGAAATCAATGCTTTGGAGGAGTGACCCATTACCATGTTGGGTTGACTACGATGACAAGCTCAGTTGAATTCTTTTCGTTTTAGATTGAACTTAGATGCTTAAAAGACTGCTTTATAAGTTCATGTTCTCCAAAGAGCATATGTTCTTGAAAGTATCTCAAAGCCCAAGTGGGCTACTTAGATGAGCTCATATGTTCAATGAATTCAGTTCCAAGTTCGGTTTGGTCGATCATTTAGTCAATTTTGATTACTTTCTGAATATTCAGTTTTATGAAATTCAGAGTTGAAATTGTATTTTTATGTTCTTGAACTTCAATTTTGCATCAGTGTTAGAGGTAAAATATAATCCATGCATAATAATTTTCAAAACAGTTTATTCTATTTACCAATGCTTGCGAATCTTAAACAAATGCATAAACATTTCTAACCAGATCTTGAACCAAATGCTTGCTAAATTTGAAATATTTGAGTTTTCAGAAAAACAAACATGATTGAATTGTTATCCTCTTAAGAGCTTTTAGAGACAAAGGAAAATAGGAATAATTATGAAAAAATACGAGAAGAATTATTAAGAATTATTATTTACATTTAAGACGAAGGGAATAATTATAGAAAAATTATTCTCTATGCTTAGAATGAATAGAATGATTACGAAAGAGTCATTTCCTTATTTGAGATGCAAAAATTGATTATAGAAAATAAAATAGTATTATAGAGAGAATAAAAAGTGATTGTAGAGAGAGCAAAAAATAGATATGAAAAAAATGAAATGGGCGTAACAAATATTGATAATAAGAGAATGCTTATTGATTGCAGGATATTTAGCCAATGAAATGAACTAAGAAGCTTGAAGTTAAACCTAATGGTTGGAAGATAATTGATTTAAACAACTTTTCCTTTGAACAAAATCTGAAGCAAAAATAATTCAACTAACCCATTCATTACTCCACCCAAGTTTAAATGATCCCTTCTCCACTCTTAGAGGAAAATTCCTTTATAAAATGGAGAATATTATCTGATAATACCAAGTGAACAAAGCAATAAGCACATGCTGGGACATATAAGTAAAGGGAAAATCCATGCAATTGTCCCCAAATACAACAAACACAGGCTGTCTGCAAAACCCTTCAAGAATAGGCAATAGATAAAGGGGAAATTCTACAGAAATTGGAAAGCTCGCAAAAGAGAAAAATCTGCAAAACATTATACATTATCCGTCAAAGTTTTTCTCTCAATAGATACGTTTAAGTGCTTTGCTGTTGATCCAGAAGAACATGACAAAGGAAGAATGCATCATCAAACCTACCACCCATTAAAAAATGACCAATATTTTCTGGTTCACAGTTCAAATCAAAACAGTAATAAATTAAACTATAGCAGTACAAGCCCTAGTTCACTTGGTTTCAATGCATGCCGAATCCGATAGTTATACAGGTAATAGTGAAGTTGCCCATCACCCGGACCGAATTTTAGCTCCTTCAGGAAAGACTCATTCTCCATGACATCCAATGCATTGAAGACATCGAAGTCCTTCTGTTTTGCAACAATAAGAGCATCATTCATCAACTGTAGCAATGGAGTTCTGGTGGAGACATTGTAGTACGAATATGCAGCCTTCAAGGTTGAGTATGTTTGGTTTCCGAGAATCGATGAAGGAAGAGTGTAGAAGCTGCAAAAATCAGTGACCTTATGAGTGACTGGACTCTCAACCAGGAAACTGTCTACTACACTCTCCTTAGGAAGAAGCCAATGCTCTACGTCATTTTCATCGAAGTCTGGTGCAACAACAAACTGGCTCAAGTAGCTTCTAAGCAACCTAGTAACGGCAGGGACATCACGAAGTTCCATTTTCCGAAATCCCGGGGTAGCCGGTGAATCTGGTAACTTGTAAAGCTTTATGGTTCGACTCATTGTCATCCTTGCCCCAAGCCTTGAAAACCCAACATCAATGAGCTTCTTTGGGTTTAAAGATCTGTGCCAGTATTGACATGTTGTTATCGGGGTTGGAAGAACGACTCCAGCTGTATACGCCGCTTGCCATATATTTTCCAGGTGAACCCTCCTTGTAACTTCTTTGATCATGACAGGTGCAAGTCTCTTTGATCTAAGCTTCTTATGAACGCACAAAAAATTGATCTCTGCCATCTTCACAACCTCATCACGCACCCGGATTCTAGCAGGGATACCACTTATGAAAGCAACCAACTTCTTAGAAGCTTTAGCACGAACACCAATATGCCAGCTTGTGAAGTAGCCTGGAGGTCTCAAAGCCCATCCAAGAAATTCCTTTGAATAGTTGAATCTAAACAAGTTTTCATCATCTTCAACATAATTATTCTTCAAGAGATTGTATACCTCAAGACAAGTCTCTTCAGAGTCCATGTCACATGTTGTCCATTCATAGGAACTAGGAAGATTATAAGGCTCTTGTTTCACCTCAGACAACGGGGTTGGCCGTTCGATTGGCCCGTCAGGTAAACTAGTATCGGCAACGTCCTTGAACTGTCCAACAGGCTGAGTTTCCCAGAACTTATGCCTTTTGCCTACGGACATGGAATCCTGAAGTCTCCGAACCATGTTCTCCAATGATTCGTCATCCTTGGTGATTTGTCCAGCTTCATTTTCTTGATCTGGGTTCTCCTTGGGAGATCTTGGAAAAGAATTGTTATCGTCCATTTCAACAAACAATCACAATTCTCCCACTTGATTTGAATTACCTGACAAACCTAAATCTGTAAAACCCTTCGAAAAAAAACCCGATTGCACGAACAGACAGCATAAATCTCAAAGCCAGAAAAGTTATGTAAAGTCAAACAAATACAAAAAAACAACAGCATAATGCATAAAAGGATCCAAACTAGAGCAATAATCAAAGCGCTCGATAATCAATCAACAGAGTTTCAAATGCAACAAATTCACAAACCCTAAAACAACCAATCCCTCAAAACCCATATGCTAATTTTCCCATATCTCGTCGTCGAAACGAAACGAAAGTCAGAAACCAAGTAAAGTAGCAGAATAAAGGATCTAATTAGGAAACAAAAACGATGAATCGGAAAGAATGAGAAAATGAGGAAGAGGGAAAAACCTGAAGAATTGAATGAGTTGAAAGTTGTGGGATGAGAGCATCAGATCCTGAAGGCAGAGAAGGAATTTGGTTGTGTGCTTTGCATTTGGGCAAGTGGTAATTAGGGTTCAATATTTTTTGTTCAGTCCTTTGTTTTTTTGTTTTTTTTTTTTTTAAATTCTGCTTTTATTTCATGATTGGGGTCCCTCCACCAATTTCAGCATTGGAGATGACGATGGGCTTTCGTGAATTGCGAGGAGGGCTTTTGTAAGCTTCTGATTTGGGCCTCAATTTTGCCCTTGTACTACTGTTTATTATTTTTTGGAAACGGTAGGAATTGACTTAATTTAAGGAAAAAATAAATGTTGCTTTATATTGGATTTTAAATTCATGGCTAAAAATAAATAAATCAGAGGGAGAGATGAATGTTTTCCCCCCTAAATTATCCTTTAATTCCTTTTTGTTTAGGTGTTTAACGAAAAAAACCACTAAATCTAAGCATAACTAATTTTATAATATTTTAAAATTAAAATATTAATAATAATTAACTGATTCCTAAGATTTGGGGGAGGTGGTTAAAAAAATGAAAATCACAATCGATTGCACCATGAAAACAAAAAAGAAATGGAAATTATGTTTGATCCCAGGCGCCTACAAACTAAATTGGTCAGGACAAGGTTGAAAAATCTATAGGTATAGGTTTAAAGCACGATCACGATATACAATGTACACTGAGTTTGCAAACGGATTGTATAATGGATGTTGCATTTTGACCGACCTCATTGTCGTTCTCAGTCATCTGACTCGCTAGAAGATCGTTAAAAAAAAAAAAAAAAAACAAGTAGGATCATCCTAGCCATAGGTAAAAAAAATAAAAAACAATGAAGTAAACAAAATTCCAGTGATCCGATTATGTATATAATATGTACGAACAATACCTAAAATATGCATAAACTAAAAAAAAATCAAGAAAATGACGTTATTCACATAATATATACATATGCAATAATAACCAACATATGTACCCTTATTATAACACGATATATACAAAATATATGCAACAATGTCTAACTTATGCAAGAACAAAAAAAAAACCAATTTTATTCACATAACATATACAAGTGACAATACTAACGAAATGCATCAATGCTTGTACAGAATATGTGCCAACCGTAACTAACATAGAATATGTATATAATATGTGCAACAAATGTAAATAAAAAAATTAATAAAGTAAACATAATTCCTACAAAGTAGGGATTCTATTATGTATAAAATACTTATCAAGTCTAATATCTCCAACAAAAAAATAGAATGTAAGAATTCAATTTTGATGTTAATATCTTTATTCACTATTTTAATATGCTAAATACTCTTTGTAGCATTGATAAAAAATTATGTGTATGCTGATTAAAAATTATTTTCATCTAATTTTTTTGTTATGCATGAATTTATTCTAAGAATTGCTATTTTTACCATATTTTAAATTTTGTGTATTATACATGAAAAAAAAAGTGAAAACCAACTTAACTTTAAAATACAAAAAATAAAAACGGTGGCTGAATGGATGGGTAAATGTCAAGAAGCTACATTATTCTGCTTCACGACTCACGCAGCTAATTGCTTCGCTCAGTTCTTCCGGCGAGTCGTCGAAGGCCGTTTTTAGATCATCCGACGCATTTTCCGGCTCTAACACCGCCGCAACGGCGCTCATAGCTTCGCCATTGTCGTTTGAAGCAAACATTCAGGAGTTCGGAAAAGCAGTCATAGCAAGGGGTGGCAAAATGCTGGCCGACGCGACGAATTGGGACGAAGATGCTTACAGAGGGAGTATACACAGAGAAATAGAGGTCCAAACTCGGACAGTCTTCAGAACTGCTTGGGCGCCGTCTTCTAATGGCTCCCCTGAGACCGTCGTGGTCGGGTCCAGTGATGGATCCATTGCGTCTTATTCCATCGCTTCCTGCATCTCTAAGCTGGTAACTTTTTTGATTTTGGTTTTTTATATTTATTTATTTGTTT
The DNA here is from genome assembly GCA_037833695.1 of Sechiopsis laciniata. NCBI lineage: Eukaryota > Viridiplantae > Streptophyta > Magnoliopsida > Cucurbitales > Cucurbitaceae > Sechiopsis > Sechiopsis laciniata. Next base: position 2,407,790 of record JBBMKA010000009.1, on the reverse strand, counting down.
GTTTGATTTGCTTATGAAATCGGTATTTGAAAGGCGTGGTGTGGTTAAACTCAAGAGTTTGTTTGAAGGCTTCTTTGTTTAGACTAATTGGACGAGAAACTAATTTCACTGAGTAATTAGGGTTGCGAGGGGAGGTGGTGAAAAAACCGAATTCACATGCCAAAGAAAATAATGAAAGGCTCTTCTAAATGGTGGAAAGAGAATTGAAGCGCATTTACTTGATGATTACAGAAAGGATCATACAGCTTGAATCAAACGGGGGTGATTCATTTTTGGTTATGTGCAGGAGTTACAAATGAGCATTTTCAACTTCACCTAAAAAAACACATCCAGCAACCACTCAAAATAACTACTAATTTTTAATCGCTTAAAATAATTACTCATTTACAAAATACTAATTTCTAACCACTCATATATGCAAATCCTCTTCAAAATGCATATCCAAATGAGCTATTACTACACCCTCAATTTCTAATAATTCAAAATAACTTTTCATTTTAATCACTCAAAACAGCTCCTCATGCATCTACTCATCCAAACACCCCCATAGGAGTTGCTTTTAAAGATCTCACTATTGTCTCACATTGGAAAAGTGGAGAGTCCTCTAAACATTTATAAGATTGGTGGGCTACTCCTCTCATAACCAATTGGTTTTGAGATGGATGCTCACACTATCTAATTGTTACTAGGATGAGATTGTCCAGAAGACAATCAAAAGACTTCTCCAAGTGGCTCAAGAGACTATTATTTATTAGAATCCCCAAAGGCCTAAAAGAGGCTCTAGTTACTTGCAATCAAAGGATCTGATTCTTCTCGAAAGGATGAGCATCAAAGTGAGATAGAGGGGGTCCTTCATATCCGAGAAAAAGTTGTGTGCCATTTGAAATTTAGAAGCATAGAGTTCCAAATTTTGTCCTCAAAGTGATAAGCGAGGGAATGTGGCCATTTGACCCATGAACGCATTAACAAATACAACATCTGCCATGCCAAAAGGAGTAGTACTCTGGTGGCATCATGTATCACATAGTAACTAGTTGGTTACAGGTTCAAGTCCCAAATGTTGTTGAATTAAAAAAAAATACAACGCCTGCCATGGGAGAGGGAACAAGAATATCCTTTGAATCTTATTACGAGCGTTGAAGCCTTTGTGACTTGGAAGCAAGCTCCCTTAAGAAGAATTTGAGGTTTTAAAGATATCTACGTCTCCAATTATTGTACCAAAGGCAAGGAGTTAATGAAGCTCAGTTAAAAGCTAGGTCTTTGAATCAAAACTTGCCAGACAAATTCCCAGTAGGATCGACTGCCATATCCATTTTCACCATCATTGACGAGGGAGAAATTCAAGAAAATGCTAGTAAGATTGGTCCAGTGTTGCGGCAAACACCTTGAGAATAATTGAGTTCCTAGCTTCTTTGATGGGACACTCTTTTCTTATATAAAAGGGAGAAAACTCTTGGGAAACAAAATAAAGAGGGTCACAACCAGCTCAATAATCTCTTAAGAACTAGTGGTCATACCCTTTTCCAACTGAGCATTTGGTTCTAGAGGAGATCAAATCTTCCAGAGCATAAATAGCACATTGAGAACCTTTGAAAGAGTGAAGATAGAATGTAACCCGACCAATGGACATCTAAAGAGATGGCATACTTGGCCATACTAGGGGTGTTCGCGGTCGGTCGGGGTCAGTTTTCTCCAAAAACCGACCTCAATAACCTACATTTCGGTTTTCTTAAAATAGAAACCGAACATGATTTCCAAATCGAAAAATTCGACCGACGGTCGGTCGGTTGGGTAAGTCGGTTAATTATTATTATTTTTTCTTTTTTTCTAAATATTTTTCAATGGGAAACTATGGATGTTACTCAGTTATTTTATAATTATAATTTTTTT
>JBBMKA010000009.1:2369122-2398599 GCA_037833695.1 Sechiopsis laciniata | reverse complement strand
GAAGATTTAGTCTCCTGCATTAAGAAATTATTGTAGCTTCAGTTTTGAGGAATATTGGAAGCTTCAGTTATCAAAAAGTTTTAGGAGTTTCAGTCTTGAGAGAGCTTTGTAAACTTCAATACTCAAAGTGCCCTTAGGCTTTCATCTTTAAACCACCACTACTACAAATTCAATTTTTAATATCGAGTAGAACTCGACTTCGAAGGACTTTTATGTCGGATAGACGCCCGACATCGAAGAAGGTGATATTAAAGGTCTTTCATGACCAGTGATCTTTATTGGTGGGTCTCCCGATATTAAACTAGTCATTATTAAAAGCGACAAACAATAAAGCTCCCGACTTTAAAACTCTCCTCCTCATCAAGTTTCACTCACAATACCTATCTCTATACATTCACATTATTTAACCCCGAACCCTAAGAGCCTAAAAATGAGACCAAATCCCCCACTTTCTTTATCAAATGTAGAGGCATCAATCTCCTTCCATGAGTGTTTACCGGTGCAAGTAAAATGAGTTGTTATATTATCAATATATTTAGGCTCTAAGTGATATTTTTCTTTCTTTTATTAATTTTATGTTTGTTGATGTAATTATAAGAAAGGAAAAGTCAAACAATAAGTTTTTTCAAGAAAGTTAATTTCATTGATAATCTCATAATTGGTCAAGAAAATGATCGATCGGCCTCATTCGAAGATTTGATGAACGAAGCATGCAATTAGTTAAATCTTTGGGAGTATGCAATTTTCCTTATTAAATTATTTGGTCATGCATATCAAAGTCACTAAGAAATGAAATAATAACTTCATGTATGATGTTGTTGAAGTTTTTAAAAGACGTATTTTCAATTAATGTATGTATATCTGATTTTTTTTCTAAGAATCAAAACGGAAGTTGTGTATGACTGGGAGTAGAGTAAGAATCAGTATTTGACTTCATGTAATTGAGAACAATAGTACTATTTTTTTAAGGTTTGTGGTCCCTCCTCTCCCAACAACTTGTACTAAAAAAGGAATTGATTTGCAAGTACCATTGCATATTGTACAAGAAAGTATTCATTTTAAACACTTTCACTCATTAAGTATTCTTCCCAAAGTTTCTCTTCAATGATCTTTCTACACTCATTTGCTATTTATACACTTGTAAAAGCCGTAAATAGAACCTTAAATATAAGCGTTGTATTATCATTTATAAACACACAAAATTCAATAAGTATTCACTCTCCCTACTTTATTATTTTTCTTTATGTTTTCATTGTCCTTAATTTCGTTCTTTAGTATATATCGTACAATTATCAAAATGGTCAATGGTGTAATGATTTAATTGTTTGGTAATTATTTAGTTCAACACCAAAGTCACATATTCGATCCTAAAAGTTATATTTGACTTTAATTTAATTGAAAACTTCCCTCCCCCAACTTGTACTTAAAAAAAGTATTATATAACTTACCATTCAGTTTTTTAATTGTATGATTAGTATTTTGAAATAATTTTTGAAACGTCAATAAAAAATTTGGATAAAAAAGTAATTTTAAAAAAATTTGTTTTTGTTTTTGAAATTTGGTTAGCATTCACGAAAAGATAGATACATGGTAGAAGATAAAATATATGGTAGAAAATTTGAATAAGGATAAACTTAAATTTCAAAAACAAAAAACTAAAAAGCAAATGGTTATTAAAGGAACTTTTTTTTTTTTTGAAACAAGGTAACAAGCATATATCTTCCAAAAAGAAATTTAAAAGTGGATCATGAAACAACTTAAGTCCAAACAAAGCATATATCTTCCAAAAAGAAATTTAAACAAGCATAAGTTTTGGATATCAAATGGTTATCCAACTATAATATAATATAATGTATATTAAATGACATTTTGCAGGGGAAGTTATACATTATTATTCGCAAAACAAGTTAAACAACTTAATTTTTTTTTTTTTTTTTTTTGGTTAATATGAGCCAATTTCACCTTCATAAAGTAACCAAAGGTGTTTGGCTAAATGGTATTTTTTTTCAATACAAATTCGTGGAGGAGAACTACAAATCCTACAAAGAAGTAGATATTATTACTTTCAAATAAATGAGAGCCAAATACCGATTCTTAATATTTAACCCATTACCATGATGATAAACTGGATTACCACCAAACAATGAAATTAAGTCATTGTCTCTTTCAATAGTTAACACATATTTTCAACCAAAACATTATTTTGAATCTTCAATCACATATCTTGTATAAAAAAAAAAAAAAATCATGTATTAAAAAGATACTTGGTATAAAGTAACAACAAATTAGATGTATTTTTTTTCATTATCACATATTGTTGAATAAAAACAACAAACCTTTTTTTAATTCAACAACAATTTTTGTGTTGTGAAATTAGTAACTTCAACATTATACATTAGGGAAATTTAGAAGGAAAAAAAAAACCATATGAATGATAAGGAAGAATATGATTTATTACTTTGCTAAATTAAAATATCAAACGAACAAGAATAATTTGAAACTTATAATATTATGAGTTAAAGTGAAATAAATTTCAAATTATAAGAATAAAATCTGTAACCTAATCTCAAAACTTTTTATTTATCAAATATATTACAAACAAAGTAGTAAAATTGAGGAACATAAAAAAACGAAAAAAATAATAATAATCTTATAATTTTTTATTTTATTGTTATGGAACATACGTTGTGATTTTATATATTAGGTTTCCTTGTTCTTTTTGGAAAATTGTACTTAGGTAAATTGTACTTTCATAATCAATAAATTGTTTTAATATTGTATTATAAATATTCATTAATATCAATATTAATCTTTATTATATTTTAATATATATTATAAATATATCAATATCATAAGAAAATATGTAACAATACTTAATAATACTAATAACTACATTTACTATTTTTTTACATACTCATAATATCGATATTTTCATTATTATTTTTAATATTATATTAAAAATATTAAATAATACTAGTATTATAAAAAAAATGTGGGACAATACTCAATAATACGAATGGTATCAGAGCTAAGCTCTTAACTTAGGAATGTGGGGTAAGACTCTCAATATAGAACAAAGAAGACAAGCATATAATTTGTGTGTACTTTGTTTGAGGGGAAGATTGTTGGGTAAACAAAGTAATCCCACGTTGTTAAGTTAAGAGGAGGATCTTGGGTATATAAGGAGGGGGACAACAACTGCATTGATATGAGGCATTTTGAGTGATGATACAAAACAAAACATGAAGGGTGATTCCCAAAGTAAACAATATCATATCAATGGATCAGAGTGAAACTCTTAACTTAATGATGAGTTCAATTGATAGCATTCAATCAATTCAATCGATAGCCAGCCATCAATCCAGGTAAAAATGGAATCACCTAAATCTGTTACACATGTATTATTATTTTTATAAAATCAATCTTTTCCTATTGATATGCTTATGAAGTGCAATTTTAATTTTACTTTGATGGAAAGTTAAACTTACCTTAGATGTTCATATTAATTTTCTCTCTACCTATAAATATGAATACATTTGTCTATCACAAATGTATGTAAAAATGAAAGAGAAAATGTAAATTTAGGTCATGCATAATTCCCGCAAAAGAATTCCATTAATTTGAATATTTTTAAGTATTTATAAATGAAATAAGGATGCTAGTCATGTGTGATCTGGCATCCGAGATTCTGGTCATTAGAAGATTCCAATAATTCTCATTATGAGCAAATGGTCCCGTAAATGTTATATAAGAATCTACTTTATTTATTTATTTTTAATTAATAATGTAATAAAATAAATCAATGTTGCAATTCGAATCTCGCACCCTTTGGTACGTGGCTTTCACCAATTCAACAAGTAATGCAAAATTTTCTTATAAAAAATAATAAAATTAACTAAAAAATCAAAGCATTGTGAGTAATTCAACGAATCTAAAAAAGTCGACTAATTTCATCCGGCTTTAGTCCTCTTTTTTCTAAAGCTTCTATCAGTTCAATAAAGAGGTAAAATTATTCTTGTAAAAGTAAATAAAATGGTTATCCAAATTTAATGATTCTTTGAAAAAATAAATTAAATGTTGTAAAACTTATCAACATCTAAAATATATTTGCACTCTATCATAAAAATCGACCGACCTTCCAAGTTCGGCCTAAGATGTGATATTTTCGATAAAAGAAAATGAGGTTAAATTTGGTAAGTGGTTAATTCATTTAATTTCTCCTTAAATTTAGAGATAGGTACAACACCAAAATATTTAGTGAGAATTAATTTTAGCAAATAATTTATATAATTAGTTACATGAAAAAAAAAAAAAAAAAAATACAAGCAAAAAATAATTTTAAAAAAAAAAAACATGAAAAAAGGAACAAATTATTTTACTTTGTGCATATTTAACTTTTGAACTTATCTAACACGTACCTTACAATTAAGATGATTCTTTCAATTTTAAAATAATAGATTCGTAAAGATTTTAATGAAACGTATTACTTTCTCTTGGGAATTTCTATTTAGTTCTATAACTCAAAATTAAATATTTAAATATTTAATATTTTAATAATACTTTTTTTTAGATAAATATTTTAATAATACTAACTTTTAGTATTTGAGATAATAAAATTTTTTTTTCCTTTTTGAGATGAGAGATAATAAAATTGTTAGTTACATAATAGATGGGTTAACAAAGATGATGATTAATTTTAAATTATAATATATTAATTAAGTGGTTAATTTTGATCTTAATATAAAATTATTAAAAAAGAATCAAAGAACTCAATTTAAAAGACACGCAAAAATAAAAATTAAGCATCATTAAAATGAGAAGATAAAAATATTTGATTTTGAAACGAAAAAAATAAAACTACCCTCAAAACTTAGAGATTAAAAGATTAATTGATATAATTTTTTATTTATAATTTTTTTAAAAAATTATTTGTTTAACCAAATTTTAAAATTAAATTTTTTGAGAAATAATGATTCAAATAAGAGGTTTTTCATCTCAATTTTTCTAAATTTTTTTTAAAAACTATTAATGTAATTTTTGAAAATGGGATTAAATTTGTAAGTTTAAATTCGAGAAATTAAACTTTTTTTATAATTTTGAAAAATACTTAAACTCTCATTTTCCACAAATATATTATATAGAGCGCACATAAAATATCACATCCCAAAAAATTTCTAACACGTATGGGATAATATCTACCAAATAGTCTCATATATAATAAGATTCAAATATTAAACTTAATCAATTCAAAATTATTTTTTTATTCTTCTAACTCTTTTAACATATATGTTTTCAAAAAAAAAAAAAAAAACTCTTTTAACATACATATATATATATATATTTTTTTTTTTGAGAGATTAAATAAAGGGAAAGGTTTGGTAGATTAAATTTAAGTTAAAATATCATTTATTTTGGGACTGTAAGATAAAAACCCCCCTTATTAAGTAACCAACGCCGTTAGGGTGGCCCACCCACCACCAATGGCGAAAAAAAGTGGAGTTTTCAAGCAGATTCGAACCCGAAAATATTCTCTGCAAAATTCCAAATCCATGATATCTTCTTCTCTAACTCGCTCGCCTATATAAATCCAAAAATCCCCATTAATTTTCCTCAAAACCCGTTCCCTTCAAACATGGCGATTCCCACATTCCCCATCTCCATCCTCGCTTTTCTAGCCCTAATCCTCTGTTTCTCCTCATCTTCATCGGCCTCTGTTTCATCAACTTTCTCCATCATTGATGAAAACGCCAAACACCATTTGGGTTTCCCCGAAATCGTCGATTCCCAAACCCACCGGACCCAGGATCAGGTTAGGGCTCTCTATGAGTCGTGGCTGGTTCACCATGGAAAAGCTTACAACGCGCTCGGCGAGAAGGAGCGCCGGTTTGAGATTTTCAAGGATAATCTCAGGTTTATCGATGAACATAACGGGGAATCGAGGAGTTATAAGTTGGGTTTGACCCGTTTTGCTGATTTGACTAATGAGGAATATCGGGCTCTGTTTGTCTCCGGCCGATTTGGCAGAAAGCAGCGGCTGTCCGCCGTTAAGAGCGGGAGATATGCGGCGGCGCCCGGCGATGATCTTCCGGAGCTTTTTGATTGGAGGAAGAAGGGCGCTGTTGCTGAGGTTAAAGATCAAGGACAGTGTGGTGAGTTTTTTTTTCCTTTTTTTTTTTTCTTTTTTTTTTCTTTGCTCTGTTTTTGGGTTTTGTGTTTTTTTATTTGTTCTTTGACTCTTTTTGTTTTGACTCTTGTGGTTTCCGATTATTGTGGTTTTGAGTTAATGTTTGAATTGATGCTGATTTTTACAGGATTTTTTTATATGTGATCCATGTTTATAGGAAATATTTGTTTAACATAGAGTTATTATTTGATCTTGGTTAACGTAAAAGGGTGATCATAATTTGTATCTGTTAAAAACAGCTTGATTTAATCTCATTAGGAACTTTTCCGGAATAACTTGTTTCCCAAGAAACCTTTTATCTTGGAGGATTTTTTTTTTTTTTTTTTTTTTTTTTTTTGAAGACGGAAACACAAGAATTAAAGAAAAACACAATACAACCGTTTAAGTTGTTCGTGCTACACCTATAAAGGTTTATTTTATTAAGGAGATAAGTACAAATGTTTGTTTAAAAGAGGCTAGCATTTTAAGAAAGTATCTATTCGAGTTGAGGTGATAGCTCGACACGCGCAACCACTACCTTGCACGGATAGAGGTCTGTTTTATTAAGGAGATAAATACAAATGTTTGGTCAAAACGAGGTTAGGATTTTAAGAGAGTATATCTATTCCAACCGGGGTGATAGCACGACGCGTCGCAGCCACTACCTTAACTCCTTTTATTCAATTATGAACTCCATGGAACTTTATCAATTCCAATGCAACTTTCCGTAACAAACTACACGAGCCTCCTAATAAAGCCAAGGCACTCTCATAAAACCCTAATATAATATATGACCTAAAATACATAAAATCTCGATACGGAGATATAATTACATATTTCTACTAGGTTTTACTACTCCTAACTAAGTAATCGTAGGGTAACATTGTTCAAAAGCATCCCGACAGTTTTAATAATAGCTTATCTATGGCAGAATCTAGTTTTTTTCTGCATTTATTTTATAGATTTTCATGGATGATTATAGTAACTTGTTGGGTTTTGAATGAAGGGAGCTGTTGGGCTTTCTCAACAGTTGCAGCAGTTGAAGGAATAAATCAAATCGCCACTGGTGAATTGATCTCTCTGTCTGAGCAGGAGCTTGTGGAGTGTGATAAATCATATAACTCAGGGTGCAATGGTGGTCTTATGGACTATGCTTTCAAGTTCATCATTGACAATGGTGGAATCGACACGGAAGAAGATTACCCTTACAAAGCCCGTGATGGCACTTGCGATCCTATCCGGGTTTGGCTCGAGCTGCTTCATTTGACTAGTTTTTTGTACCCAATATTCTAATTTCATTTTGTTGGTTTCTAATGTTTTTTCAACAGAGGAATGCCAAGGCTGCTGCTATAGATGGATATGAAGATGTCCCTGAGAATGATGAGAGCTCCTTGAAAAAGGCTGTGGCAAATCAACCTGTTAGTGTTGCCATTGAAGCTGGTGGCAGAGCCTTCCAACTTTACCAATCGGTAAATCTCTTCGACTTCGAATTACTTCCTGAATGTTGTTTCACAAAGCTAAGGTTTTGACATCTCTGACTTAGGATATGATATCTGTTTTGAATGCTTATTCGAGCACATAATCTATGTTATGGATCATTTGTTGTGCTGTGTGTGTCTTCCAAACATGTGTTCATGCATTAGCTTCTAAGGGTCTGGTTGTAATGACTTTTTAGTGTTTAAAATACTTTTCTATAAGCACTTATGAAGTATTTCTAAGCAGTTCTTAAATCAATATGTCTTAATGTGCATCCTTCAGGGTTTATCTATTGTGTTTGGGTGTGTTTCAAAGACGATCATTCAAGTAGTTGTGGTTTAAAGATAATCTTGTGGTTTAAAGATAATCAATGTTTATGCATCATTCAGGGTTATTTGTCTGCATGTCTTTTTTACGACAATCATTGTGTTCCGCGGTGTGTTTGATTGGTTTTAAAGACAATCTATGTTTATGCATCGTTCAGGGAGTCTTCACCGGACATTGTGGAACCAATCTGGATCATGGTGTCGTTGCTGTTGGATATGGCACGGAAAATGGTATAGATTATTGGATTGTGAAGAATTCTTGGGGAAAAAACTGGGGAGAGAATGGTTTTATCAAGTTGGAAAGGAATGTTGCCAACATTACCACAGGCAAGTGTGGTATAGCCATAGAGCCTTCATACCCCATCAAGACCGGAGTGAACCCTCCAAAACCTGCTCCTTCTCCACCGTCCCCTGACAAGCCCCCAACCGAATGTGACGAATACTTCTCCTGCCAAGAAGGAAGTACTTGCTGCTGTGTCTATCAGGCTGGAAATTCCTGCTTTGGGTGGGGATGCTGCCCGCTCGAGTCAGCAACTTGTTGCGACGACCATTACAGCTGCTGCCCTCATGAATATCCCATCTGTGACCTTGAGGCAGGAACTTGCCGTTCGGTAAGTCATATTACATAGTTTTCTAACCAATACTCATGATTCAACGTGTATTGTATACTGTAAACTCATCCAAGTTCATGTTATCGCAGAGCAAGGGGAGCTCGTTTGGAGTCAATCTGCTGAGGCGCGTTCCTGCTCAACGTAAGAGGGGCATTCAGAAGCTTGGGAAGGTGTTCCTTGGTGCTTGAGAGGTCTGCAGTTCTTGTTGGGGCCATTGCAGTAACTGGCCATGGAGCAAAGCTTCAGATTACAAAAAGCTATGGAAGTAGAAGCTTAAGAAGACCTCCATCTTACTGTCCTTTTTTACATTATTGAACTTTGATTTTGTTATTCCCTTTTTCTGCTTTCAAACTCTTCATGACGACTTTGTACATAAAAGTTTACTTAGGTGATAACTTGTAACAAACTTCATCTCTTTTGCTTTGAATATATATGGTATATAGTTCCTTCTTTTAGATGTGCTTCATCTTTTATTAAAAATGCATCCAACATATTGGTTCACTTAACATATACACATCCAAGAGATTATGGGATCATCATACATATGCTACAACTTGATTTTGTCCTGAAAGGGTGGCATAGTGGGTTAAAGGCTTGGACTTCAAAATTATGCTCTCTTTAAGATCTTAAGTTTCGAGATTTGTGATATTAATTTGTAGACACCTTTTAATTGTGTCTCTACTCTTTTTGATATATTTCGATGTTGTAGCATAGAGACAAATTAATAGTATCCCAGGTCTAGAGTAGCTAAATTTCAAGTTCTCGAGTTATAAAAAAAAAAAATGTTTTTGTTATATTTTTGTTTGTGTTTCTAGTTTCTATAAATTTGGCCTATATTTGGAATCCCTATCGTGAGGAGTATATGATCTTCTTATTTTGATATCTACCTTATATCTATATTTTTAAAAAAAGAACTAAAATATGAAAGAAAAAAAAGCTTTCAATAAATTTGTTTAGTTTTTGAAATTATTATCAAATGGCTAGAGAAATTTTTTTAGTTTAATGAATTATCATTTGATAATCCTTTGGTTATTAGTTTTTTACAATTAAGTAAATGCTACTTCCAAGTTTCAACTTTTTTTTTTTTTTTTTTTTTTTAAGACAAAGTAACCATTCATTAAAAACTGAGGAAAAACCCTCTATTATAGCCTAATGACCAATCACAAGGAGAACACCTAATTTCCATAATCTTTAACAGAAAAGGTACCACATGAGAAGATAATTGCAGCAATCGCGACGTCTTTTCTCAATGTGAGATCGTAAAAACCCCACTCAAAAAGTCGTTGAAACCTCGTCAATGCTAACAAGCCTGACTTTTGGAGAGTTTTGGAGGATAAACCAATGAACATCTCTATGATTGAAGACCAGGACCCCACCAAAACTAAAAGGGACAAAAGAAGGTCCAACAAAAACCCTCTCTCACCTTGGGACCACCTATCGAGCCCTTTATCGACCAGCTCTATCTGAAACCTAACATAAACCGTTAATTTTATTACTAGCACTAAACACTAACAATAGCCAAACATTAACCATAAGGGGATATAGGTTTCTCAAAGACTAGAAAAGAAGAAGAACTACTCATATTTTGAAAAGGGAGTAGAGAAACAGGTCGACAACTTTTGAAATATCCTTTGGAGTTCTCAAATCGTCCGTTTCAATGAAAAAGCGATCAAATCGAGGCTGACCTTAAGCTTTACCTCTTTAAAGATATGGTCACCACTTGTTGCTTCCTCGAGCCACGAGCCATGAAATGTCTCTAACAGCTATCTCTTCAGCAACATCGCATATTCTCTGCTTTTTCTTCTTTTTCAAATGAAACATTTTCTTTCTTCCTATCCCTATCGAAGGGAACTATTCTTCCCCCAAACCCTTCGACGAGACCTGGGAGAAGGATCTTCTCTTCCATCGACAACCATAAAGAAACCCTCATTTTGATGTCAAACTCTCGTCAGATGCCCAAACCCTCTTTCCCACCCAATCTCAAAGCCTAAGCTTTAATCCTTCCAAATCCCTTCATCGAAGGAGTTTTTCTCTCTAAGAGTCATCCTTCTTAATTACTAAGTTATATATACGATAATAAAATTATCTTGTTTACCGTCGGTTTTTCGATTTCACCTAGAGGACCTCATATCAATGAAGGATTGTCATCACTTATATACTGATCATGATTTTCCACTCATCTAACCAATGTGAGATAATTTTGTTAGCATCTTAACAATCCTCCCCTAAAAAAAAGTTTCATTGAAGCTTTCCGTGGGCTCGCCTTCTAGTATTCAAGCCTAAAAAATTCAATCCTCCCCTTGAACAAAGGTCTCCCCTCATCTCAAATAGTCAATCCGTCTTGACAACCCTACCCGAATCTGATTTTATCCAAAAGATCGAGTCTCTCCTCAAATAGTCTACTCATCTTCTCCTCACCTACCTAATGTGGACAACATTTACACATCAAACTCAAAAGTTAAATGGTATTTTCATAATTCTCAAAAAAAAAAAAAAGAAAAAAAGAAGGTATTTTCATAAAACAAAGGGATAAAATAAATGGTATTTTCTCTTTTTGTATATATCTATAAAACCCTACACCACTTTGTAAAAAAAAAAAAAATCAAATAAAACCCTAACCCACTTTCTTTCTCTTCCGATTTCTTTATCTACCATTTCGTCCGGCACTTTTTTTCTCTTTCATTTTTCCGGCAGCCTCATTACCTCGCCGGCAGACTCCTTTTCTATGATGTAGGCGTTCGTGGTTTCACTTTCACCCATTATTCTTCTCAAGAACAAGGAATCAGGTCAGTTTCTTTCTCATTACCTTCTTTACAATCATGTATCGTTTGATTCGCAGAATCAATCTTGTTAGAATTCCACCATTGTTATCTCCTAGATTCTCATCGAGCTCTTCCCAGATTGTATTGCATCTGAAATCTGCAAACGAACAAAACCCTGTAATTGCGTTCTTTAAGAATCATGGATTCTCTAAATCACAGATCTCTGTAATTGTCAAGAAAATGCCCCGTCTACTTTCGGCTAAACCCGAAAAAATCCTTTTGCCCAAATTGTTGTTCTTGCAATCCAAAGGCCTTTCTTCTCCTGAGGTTACTAAATTACTTTCTGCTTTTCCTTATATTCTTAATCGAAGTTTAAACAGACATATCATTCCATCATTTGTTTACTTTCATGACTTGCTTCAATCGAATGAGAATACTATTGCAGCCATAAAACGCTTTGTGGGTCTTCTCCATGTTGATCTTCGAAGCTCTGTTCGTCCCAATATTGAGATATTGAGACAAATTGGAGTGCCTGATTCGAACATTGCAACCATTTTTAGATTTCAGCCGAGATTGTTCTCGTTAAAAACCATTCGATTTGAGAAGAGTGTAGAGGAAGTTAAGGAAATGGGATTCAACCCTATTCGTTTCGGGTTTGTTTATGCTGTTTCTGTTCTGCAATCGATGAGTAAATGTACATGGAAAAAGAAGGTTGAGGTTTATAGGAAATGGGGGTGGTCTGAAGAAGAGGTTGTTTCTGCTTTTGGAAGGCATCCAGGGTGTATGATTGCTTCTGAGAATAAGATTAATGGTGTTATGGATTATTTTGTGAACCAAATTGGATATGAGTCTTCTTTCATTGCTAGAAATCCTACTTTAGTTACTCTTAGTTTGAAGAGTAGGATTGTTCCTAGAGGTTCTGTTTATCAAGTTTTGTTGTCTGAGGGTTTGATTAAGAAACATGCAAAATATAGTTTGTTGTTTTATTCTAATGAAAAACGGTTCTTAAATAGTTTCATCAAGCCTTATGAGGAGCGCATTCCTAGATTGTTGAAGTTATACGAGGAGAAATTAGAAGTTTGTGATAGGGGTGCACAAATGAACCGACAACCCGACGAACCCGAACAACCCAACCCAAATTGTAAGGGTTGGGTTGGGTTGAGATTTTTTTCGGTTTGAGTTGGGTTGAAGAAAAACGAACCCAAAATTTCGGGTCGATTTTTGGGTTGGTGTGGATTCGGTTCGGTTCAACTCGAACCGAACCGAATATATATTAAATATGACAACTTTAATTAAAGAACCTTAGTGGCTCAGTGTTTCTAAACTTGTATTGGCATATGGTGTTCCCTGGTTCGAATTCAACTTGCACAGAAATTGTTTGTTTTTTTTTTTACTACTTTATTTATGTTTTAATCACATCTATGAGCAGTTCTTTTTTTAATTCAAATTTGTATACATATTGAAAATGACCAATTTTTTTTGCCACTTTATTTATGTTTTAATAATATTTATGTCTAATTTTTTTTTTTTAATTCTATTTATGTATAGATTGAAAATTGAAATTGTAAATTTTACTTTTCCAAATTTTTAATACAAATTTATGCATAAAACATTATCGATCGATTCCAATAACCGATATTTCTCTTTCATAAGTTTTTTTTAAATTAAAAAATATATTGGTGTAACCCGAGGAACCCAACTCAACCCGAAAATATAAGGTTGGGTTGGGTTGGAAAAGTGTCCAACCCGAAAATTTGGGTCGGGTTGAAAACCTCTCTCAACCCAACCCAACCCATATTCACCCCTAGTCGTAATTGCATTTTTTGTAGCAAAATATTAGCACACTCCTTACAGATTTTTTGCAGTTTTTAAATACCTTTATTTCTTTTTTTAAAGATACTCTTTTTCTTTTACCTAGAAAGATACTTTATTCTAAAACAAGCAAAAGCAAATATTTTAAATTCAAAAGAAATTAAAACGCCCAACCATGTTACCATTTCCATCGATATACCAATTAAAACTACACAAAGAAACTAAAATCGTAAATCAATCCATTAACAAGAAACCAACTTGTTTTACTCCATTTCAGTTATTTAAAAAAAAAAATTGTCCTTCAATTTTTAAATTTATATTATTTTAGTGAACTTTCAAAAGTCTAATTTTAATTGAAAAATTATACTAGATAGAATATTCTAACAAAATAATTATAATTTAAAAATATTTACATCCATATTTATTAACACGTTTTAATATTGTACGATAAATACTCATTAATACACTATTATATATTATTAGTAGAATATTATGTATAGTATTACTATTAATATCAATGACTATAATTGCTATTTTTTTTTAAAAGGTGATCATATTTGTAAGTATTTTTTAATTTGATTAATCTTGTAAGTTTCTCATTTTAATTTTTGTATTTAAAAAAGAAACTTAAAATTGGTTTTTATGGTAAATTTGAAGTTAATATTAATCAAAATTAATTCAATAACATTTATAATTTTAATACAATAAAGACAAAATGTAAATATATTTCTAAAATTTATAGAGGAAGATGTTAATTTTTTTTAAAGAAAAATAAACAATATTTTTCTAAGTATTGAGAAGTTTTTTTTTGAAATTCAAGAACAGAAATGGAACAAACTTTAAGGTGTGTTTGGTAAAAGAATTAGAATTAAGTTAGTCGGTGTTAAATTAAGTTAAGTATTAAGTTAAGCTGGAAGTTAAATTAATTTGTGTTTGGTAGACAAGTTAAGTTAAGTGTTTTGTGTAGGGATTAAATTAAGGTGAGTGTTAAATTATGATTTTTTTATTTATGATTTTTTTAAAAAATGATTCACCTTATTATTTATGCATTTACTATTATATATTTTTCCCATGCAATTTATAAATAACAAAATCATATCCATTTTAAATCGTAACACCATAATTTTGACATAATAAAAGAAATTTCATAACAAAATAAGATATACTCATAAAGTTTTTTTTTTCTTTGTTCTCATTCACGTTAGATGATATAATTGAGTAGTTGAAGGTGTTATAAAATATTATTGTTTTTTTTTTCTCATTCACCTATAATTGAGATATGGTAATTTCATTTTAAAAAATAGTTATCGAAAGTTATCTAAAGTTGTTGAGTTTTGTATTTTTTGTTTTTTTAAAATGAGATTCATGATTGTGGTTGAGAATAGGTGGCCTAATAAATGTAATTACATTTGAAAAAAAAGAAAAAAAGACTTCATAATTTATGATATAATAAAATTGTTTCAAATTGTGCTAATTAAAAAATCTATTAATACCTATTTGCTCTCAATCTAAAAAAATTATACAAATCATTCGATGATATTTATGGTTTCAAATTTTTTTAAAAAGTTAAGTTTGTTTAGATATGGTAAGTTATTTTGAACTCAAGCTTCAAATTATTAATAGATATTAATAGAATCTCCAACCAAGTTTGTTGACCAAACTTGTGATATTATTTTTAACCAATTTAAAAGTTAAATACGAATGTTGTTGATATCAATTGCTAAACCAATTTAAAATTTAAATACAAATGTTGTTGATACAACACAATAATAATACTAAGCATGATGATAAAATCTCAATGTATCCGTACAAAACAAAATTGATATGAACTTTGTTGTAGTTAGAATCTGACGAAGAAAAAAACTCAAGAAACATTGTTAACACAAAATTCAAAACCAAACATTTTAATTGAAATAAGAGTTTTTGCCTAGCCTGAGGCGAGAGATGCATTTCATGTTTTAGTGGAAATCAATTGCTATTCATATTGTATTTTATTAAAAAAAAATTAAAATGATGCAACAAATAAATTAATCAAACTTCATTAGTAGCAAGGTAAAATCAAACAGAGCAATATAAAATATATCAACATTTATTACCTTGAACAAAGAAGAACAAATTAATTGTTTAGTGGATGCAATATAGAGAATTTTAAGAATATTGAGGGAAAATCTAGCAACATCAGCATTAAAAAGAAAAAGAAGGCCCCGCATTGCTGTGGAGTGTTAGAAAAAACTTACATGAATCTGCGTCTCCTACCAAGCCAAATCCACCACAAATCCTTCGTCGATTTTTATACATGCAAGTGCTTGGAAGGTCGATTTCTACACATGAAAGCCTCAACGAAGTCCATGACGACAAGATTTGAAGGTGAATCTGCGGCAAGGGTTTCAGATCGGAGAAGAAAATGAAAAATGAAATTTCGATCTCCAAAACCGAACGAGGGAAAATAAAAATTGAGTAAACATGTACAAATCGACTGTCAAATAATGCAAAATTTCACATAGAATAAGATTAATTAAAAACACAACCATTACAAGCACAAATCTAAAGGAAACCAAAAGAGAAATGAGAGAAACGAAGTACAAAAGTTAAGTTAACATCCCCGTTAAATACGCCTTAAAGTTTTGGGACTGAAATTGAACAAATTTCAAAATTTGTCGATTAGAATTTGTCTTTTGAAAGCTCATCAACGGGATGGTTGATGAACCCATGGAGTATGATGGCCAGATCCCACTCAGTCAAAAATCACACGTGCCTCGACGAAATGAAAGAATTATAAATAATCTCTATCTCTACATGGGTGTCTTGTAGGCATGGGACATCATAGTGGATGATGTAGAGGATCCGTTGTCTTTTAGAAAGGTGATAAAAAAAAGGGATTTTGCATGTATAATAAAAAAGGGCAAAGTATTTCCATCTATAGCACAAAAGCAAAGCTACTTCATTTATAGTATAAAATCTAAATTGAGTTCTATCATTGGTTGAGTTCTATTAGTGATAGAATTCAATCAATGATAGACTCATTCTATCACTACTTGATTTTTCTATCAATGATAAAAATCCAAATTGAGTAGAAATCAAGTGCTATGAATGAATTATTTTAGAAATTGTTGCTGCAAATATAATACAAGAGGTATGATGGCCAGATCCCACTCAGTCAAAAATCGACTTTATAGACCCGACAAGAAACGGATTGAGCGCGCTACCGCGAAAGTCGTTGCGCGTTGCTAACACCGTTTTCATGCTTGTAGCCAACTATTGATTTCCCGCGCAAACAGTACGTCTTTCTATATTCAAGCCTGTTCCTAGTCGCTCGGACTCTTATTGTAGTGTGAGCCTTGAAAATACCCAAATCAGCAAGGAATGTGCTATCTAACTCACTCAAGGAACAGGGAGGGCCTTACAAAAATAAATAAGCTAAGCAAGTAGACTAAGCCATTAGCACTTCTTTTACTAGATCTACTACTTCAGGTTTGAAACTGAAAATCCCTCGCATTCCTTCCATCTCACTTAAGACATAGGCCCTCAGGTAGTAAAGCCTATATGAGTAGACAGAGCAGGAGAACGAACCTCGTGTCCTTTAAATACGAATACGTAAGGCTGTTTCCTTCTTTCTTTCCCCAGGTTTCTATTACAGATGCAAAGCATGAAACTGTATAGGTGAAGGAGGCACACGTGCATCGACGAAATGAGAGAATTATAAATAATCTCTATTTCTACATGGGTGTCTTGTAGGCATGGGACATCATAGTGGATGACGTAAAGGATCCGTTGTCTTTTAGAAAGGTGATAAAAAAAAGGGGATTTAGCATGTATAATAAAAAAATGGCAAAGTATTTCCATCTATAGCACAAAATCAAAACTAATTCATTTATAACATAAAATCCAAATTGAATTCTATCATCAGTTGAGTTCTATTAATGATATAATTCAATCAATGATGGACTCATCCTATCACTACTTGAATTTTTTCTATCAGTGATAAAAATTCAAATTAAATTCTATCATTAGTTGAGTGATAGAAATCAATGTGCTATGAATGAATTATTTTAGAAATTGTGCTGCAAATATAATATAAGAGGTAGAATGTGCTGCTGATGGTAAATTCTCTTAAAAAAACGAAAAATTTATAAGTTTAATCAAATTTAGAAAATAATTATAAATATGCTTACTTTTTAAAAAAATTAACAAAAACTATATTAATTGATATTAAACAGTATTATCATATATGTTCTTAAAATAATGTATTTAAAAATAAAAAAAATAACACATAATAATGTATTGATAAGTATAAAACAGTATTAAAACATATTAATTATTATAGATATAAATACTTTAAATTAGAATAGGTTGATATTTATTTTGTGGTATGACTCATCTATTTTTCCCAAAAGTAATGAGTGGGGGAGAAGCCTAAAAAGATGGGAGCAAAAGAAAGGAATGAGAGAAGACAGAATTTGTGGGTCAACGATGAACTTTCGGCTGTGGCCTTTTAATTGGTGGAATTCACTTCAAATTTCTCACTAATCGCTACCTTCCGCCGTAGCCTCAAATCTCCACCGCCCGCGGCGTTCCATTCCAGCTCCACTGTTACGAAACCCCACTCATGACCTAAATCTCTGGAGCTCAACAATGGAGGATTTCAAATCCAATTCCTACGCGGATGGGAGAATGCAGATCGAGGCCTACTATGGAACCGAATCGAGAGGCGGACCAATCGGTGTGCAGGATTTCCGTTCTTACAGTGCGTCGTATGCGAATCCGACTCAGATTGGGAACGATTTGAAGCTCAAGAAGGGGAAATCGACCAACGGATTCTCGTCGAAGAGTTGGAGTTTCAACGATCCGGAGATGCAGAGAAAGAAGAGAGTTGCTAGCTACAAGGTTTATTCTGTGGAAGGTAAAGTTAAAGGATCTTTTAGAAAGAGCTTCAGGTGGCTCAAGGACAGGTGCTCCAGAATGGCCTTTGGATGGTAGCGCCTTCGTCAATTGGTACTAATCTCTTTTCCTTGTTTGATTAGCTTGCAGTTCTGAAATCCAAGAATCTGTTTCTTGATGTTGTTGTGATGCTGTTTGAATTTGTAACTGCGGTTGGAAGTACATTTCATTAAATTGAAAATGATGGATTTTATGAGTATATATGGATTATTTGTGTTTCTCTATGCATTTGAGACTTGCTGCAACTTAACTTTGTAGTTAGTTAGTTCTAGAGGAGCCTTAGAATAGACTCCATTGTTGTTTGATTAGCTTATAGTTCTTGAAATCCATGGGTGTCTCTTGATGTGGTTATTAATCTATCTGAATGTGTAACTGCTGCTGTTGTAAGTACATAACACTTTTTCATTGAATTGGGTAATGATGGATTTTGTGGGTATATATGGATTGTTTGTGTTTCTCTATGCATGAGGCACTTGCTGAAACTTAAGTTAGTAGTTAGGTCTAGAGGAGCCTTAAAAGTTAGAATAGACTCCATTCTTTGGATGAACTCTTGTTTGCCTGCTTACAACAGGGCTTTTCTTCTCTAATGTTTTAACTTTTGGGTTTCTAGTTTTTCCTGTTTAAGAATTGGTATCTTGAATCTTCCATGATGGGTCTTATAGGAATCATATTCAGCTGTTGCAGTTTTGATATTGTAAACAGTTTAGTGTCAAGACATGTCTCTCATTTGTTTTAGTTGTAATTGTGTTTCCTTTTCACTTATTTGCATTGAATGTGTGAATGATAAATAAGATGCTATTTAGGGCAAGGAGAATGAGAATTGCCCATGGGTCAACCACAATTATTTGCCCATAATCCCTATTTATTCTCCTATAATCTCATTCTCCTAAATTATACTCTTCATTCTCCTCATACTCAATATTTTGTTCTCTCATAATTATTCTCTAGATCCCAAATATAAATAATCATTCTTCCATAATCACTTCTTTTACTCCAAGCACATATAATCATTCTCTACGATAATCATTACTTTTCTTATTCTTCTCCATATTCTCATCTCATAATCATTTTTATTTTTCTTCCCCCAAACACAACCTAAGACTTTTGGGCGTAAGTTATACATGTGCTTTGAATGGAACCAATCTTCTCTCACATCCCTAAATTATACTTGTTTGTTGAAGAGAATGATTTAACTGCCCTTTTCTTTGAGCTTTCCTTTTTTTTTCCTCCTTTCTTTCTTTTAACTTCTTGGTTATCATGCCATACATTATGCGGGTTGAATTCCACTCTTATTGGTCTTTCGATCCGTGCTTTGCTCCTTATGAGTAACAAACTTGTTTGTGAAGGAGGCCACGGCAATGCAATTTTGCATCGTCGGATGAATAAAATAGAAACCGTAAAAATATCTCAAATTTGTTCAAGTGATTATTGTGTGTAAATGTTTTAATCTGCATCCAACAATTATTTAAAGGCAACTTCATTGTGGCGTCTTAATAATTTTTTCATGTTAGGGTTGGTCGAGTACTCAAACACATTTTGAAGATTAGTAGGCTTATCTAACAATCATTATAGATTGACCAGGTGGTCAAAATAAGGCTCTTGGAAATCACTAAATGCTTAGAGAGAATTGAATCAAGGGTGGCAATCTAACTAAGAATTAGTTATCTTGACGACGAAATGTAGTAGAGTCGTATAATTGTTTTGTGAGAATAGTAAGGTGCGCGTAAGTTGTGATATTAAAAAAGGTCGGTTGGTCCAATAACATTACATGTAGAAAACGTTTAAGATATTTGATATCTTGGTGGATGGTCATGTAGGACATTTTGATTTCTTTATGGGCTCGAAGCTTTTGTTCTGCTGCTTCCTTTTGCTTCTGTTTTTTGGGTTGATGCTTAACGAATTTTATTTATAAAAAAAATACATTTTTAGTCCTTAGATTTTGAAGAAAATTTATGTTAAAACACTTTTTACTAATATTTCATTTGAATTCTTGAGATAACAAAATTACTTGTACAAAATCAAGAAGTCACTAAAAATTTTGTTTTAAAAAAAAAACTTTCTAAGAAGATGCGGGTGCATTGAATCTTTTGTTGTCTAGTAGAATATTTATGATTAAGAAGTTGTGTTTGAATCACTTGTGAGGAACTAAAAAAGAATCTCTTTATTAAAAAAAGAAAAAAGAATCTGTTTGTCATTCACCTATTTTGAGATTAACTTCAGCAAATGATATATACATTTTTTAAAGAACGATAGTATATACCTTTGTCTATTCATTTGAGCATTCTTTTGAAGTCAATAGTACAATTTTTTTTTTTTTTTTAAAACACTTTTTTTAGGTATATATATAGCTAATATTTTGAAGAGGATATAATATGTTGATCGATTGAACTATACTTTAGTCAACCATTATAAAATGGTTTGATGGTCAAAAGGAGAAGTGATGAATTTAATATATTATAGTTTTACTTTTGTATGATTAATTTTCCACGGATTTAATCATCGGCATCCAAATGTTATAGATTGAGGCTATATTTTCTTGTGCAGATGAATTAGCTTAGACACGAGAATATATATATATATATATATATAGATGAGTTGATCGAAATAAAATGTCATTATTTATAAATAAATAAATAAAAGTATATAATTTCTTTTAATATTTAGACAAGAAGAATGTGATGTAACAAACCAAATAACAGTACCACCTCGAGCCAAATCAAATTACTCTTCGGCTGGCTTTCAATTAGGCCCTCTAACAAAAAAACGAATAATTTTTATTTAAAAAAAAAACCGTGGGATAAAAAGTAACCAAGGAATCAAAAAATTGGGTTAATCACTTCCACCTATTGTTGGGCCGAGCTAGCAAAACAATACCCAAACCCCATGTTGGGCTTTAACTGGCTGCAGAGATCGGAGTTCTTGGGCTTGGGTGGCCCATATAAGCCAGCCTTGGTGAGAGCCTAATCTTTGGGCTTGGACGTGGAGAAGGAATGGGCCCATAATTAACCAACGGCCCAAGGCCCACACGAGGCGACAAGTTGACATGTTCCATTGCTCTCGTTTGTAGCTCTGCTGGGTAGTCCCGGACGCACCCGATTCTAGGCCCGGCCCCTGTCGACCATTTGCACGACAACCGTTTCGACATGTCGAACGGTTTCGTTGTTGTCGCTGTCGCTGTCGCTTCTTCCGATCTCTGACTATCGTCTTTCTTTGTAGAATCGACGATAATTGTTGATTTGGCTTCATCCAACGGCGTGGATTTGAAGGAGCACTCGCTTGTTTTGAGGTTTTGTTCCTCATCAACGGTCTTGTATGGACTGTCATCGTCAATTGCACACATCTATGGGACAATAAACAAACCAATATAAGCATATGATTTTCCACTGTGATGAAATATTAAATTTAAAACACTATTTTAGTTCTTTTTAAAATATATATATATTAGGTGGTAGATTGGAAGCGCATGACCTCTTTTACTTTATTGAACTATTACAAGACATTATATTTTAGTTTTGTGATTATTCTTTTACCTAGTTTGAATTTCATTTGACCAAAATATAAATATAAATTCTTTCAATAAAAAATATATTGTAATAGAGAGAACAAATTTTATACCATTGACCAATGGCTAAAATATTTGAATATACATTCAACTTTTTTTAAAAAATTATATACATCCAACTTAAGATTATCTTTAATATAGGCCAACTACAGGTAAATATCTTTCCACCTCAAAATTAAAAAAAAAAAAGGAAAAATAAATAATATAGATTAAAAGGAATAATAAATTTACCTTAACGTTGGTGAGATCGACATGGTTTTCTCGAAGGAAGGCAAGGAATTCTTGGAAATTAGCTTCTGTGGGAAGATAATGTCCACTGTACGGCCAAATTGCCTATGCAAAACATTATAATTTTCCAGTAAGAACAATAAAAGATACAAATAAATAAACAAAAACACCAAACCGTAATTCAAAATTTGGTACCTGAATGACACCATCATTGGCAACTAATCGGCCGGCGGCGGTGGTGGCGGCGCCGGAGAGGAAACTAGAATGCTGAAACGAGCCTTTCTTTTTCTGGCCAACATACAAAGATCTTGTAGTACTCAAAACAAATATCCACTTTGAACCTTCTGTAGTTTCAACAATTATTCCACTCTTTTTGTAAACCAATTTCCCATTTTCCACAACAACTTCATACGCCTCTCTTTCTTTCTGAAAAAAATAATTAAATAAACAATGAGCAAAAATTATAGCAATTATGATAAATAAACATTTGGTATTTTAAAATTAAATTTATAAATATAATTTAAAGAAATTATAAACGTAGTTAACTTCTAAAATATTTGTATACATAATCCTTAAAACATTATTACAAAAAAGTATGTGACAATACTGATTAATACTGATAACTACATTTGTTGTTTTTTTAAGTGGTCGTATTTATAAATATTTTATACATTATGACTGCTATAAGTTTTCCTACCATTTTTATGTATATGTTATCTACTGAGTACATAACCTTGAAATTAAATAGATATGAAAGGAGTGGTAGGAATTGAAGAAAACTCACTGGGCCCAAATATTGGATGCATTGCTTTTGGAGAGGTGATCTTGGGCATTTCTCCAGGCTTATTTCTTTGCCATCTCCAATGTCTAGCCTGTGTTTTTTGAAATTGGAAAAAGGTTAGAAATGGGTTAGGGTTGTGTTTGGTTACTGGGAATGATTTTGTGAGTAGCCAAACAGGGTTGATGAGGAGAGTTTAGTTACCAGTAAAAGAATGGCTGATTGCTTTCACTCACGAACCAGACATCGTAGTACAAGTGTAAATTGTGGCCGTAGCGATGGCGTGGATCAATCTGTAACAACAAAATAGGCAGAAATGTAAGAGCATAATCACTCGTTATTATTTTGTCCCACATTGAAAAGATAAAAAGTTATCATTTATATAGATTACTACTCTAATTTTCAATTAATTTTGGAGGAAACCTCATATTGACTAATAGTCATTAATTTAAATTTTTATTAGTTATTTTGGTAGTTAAGACTAGAAATCCAATGATTAAACATGTCAATATTTATCAAAATTAATGGAGAATGAGAAGAAATAATTAAATAATTCTATGATTATAAAGTTTTTTCATATTTTCAACGTAGAATACATTAAAGATTCTCAACACAAACGATAAACTTATATGATATTATTTTTTAGTGGATGTATATTGATAACTAAATTTATGAGTGACTTAATATTGGTAAAATATCAAATTATTAATTATTTATTAGCTTAGGCTTTTGATTTAGGTTGTATTTTAGCATCCTAAAATAATATTTTCCCTATATTCTATAATTGAACCCTCTAACTTTGTTTAGGTGATTAATGTCAATTATTTCTAACATTCAAATGTCAAATTTATTATATTATGTCAGTCAAAATATAGAATTTTTTTTTCTATATTAAAAAATGGTAGAAAATCGAATCTCTAACATTGAAATTATTAGTATAAAATATCCTTTGAACTATAATCATTTTAGCCTAAAAAATTAACCACTTATAATTCTCAAACCCTTAATTGACTTATGATTTTTGGTAAATCAATATTTACAATTACCAATAATACCCCTAACTCCAAAAACAAAAAACAAAAAAAAGGCAAAACTTAGGGGGTGGGGATTAAAGAACTTACAGCTTCAAGCCAATGCTGAAGAGCCAATTTTTGAGCCTTTTCATCCTTACTCAAACCTTTCCCCACCTAAAAACAAACAAACAAACACACCATAAAAATCACAACCCCTCAAAAAAATCGAACCAAAAAAAAAAAAAGATGGGGGGGAGGGAGAAAAAAGTAATTTACTCAATCACTCACCTTCGCCGCCCTGGTTCTAGCCCTAGCCCACCGCGACACGGCGGTTTCCGGCTTCTCAACATTAAAAAACGAAACAGAGCTCCGTTTTAAATTTGCAAAATCAATCGCCTTCCACCACATTTCCTCAACAACCACCGCACAATCCGCCAGATTCCTTCTCGTTCTGTAACTCTTATAAACCTTCTGCACCTTCACCGCCGCCGCATCCAGCTCGCTCACCGGTTTCGGAGAGTACATAATCGCCGGATCCGGCAAAGAAACCACCGGAGTCTTCAACGCCGCAGCCGATCCGCCATTTTTCCCGGCGGAAACAGAGAAGCTAAAACCCACATCCTCAACCAGCGATTTAAACGAAGGGTTCGTCTCCAAACTCACCCTCTCTGGTTTATTCCCTTTCAGACTGTTGGGTTTGCTTCTCGTCGCTCTATTCGTGATGGGTTCTTGCTCTGTGATTTTAAAACTGTTGGATTTCAAAATCATGGCAGTTTTTTCTTTTGGTGAAAAGCTGTGGTTTTTGCAGAGAATCAAAAGCCCTTGATCTAGAATTTCCTTCCAGGCTGAAGTTAAAATCGATAGGGATAAACCCATTAGTCAAAACCCAGAAATTGAATTGATGAGAATCGAAATGAATGTTTGGGATTTGGGAGCTCTGTTTTTTCTGTTTTTATAAGAAAAACAGAGCAAGTAGTGAAAAACAGAGAGGAGTAAAATCAAAGGCACGAAAGTTTGATTGATTCAAAAAAGGGATTTGAATTCAGGGAGTTGGAGAATGGGAACAATGGTATGGGATTTATTTGAATTTGGGGATTTTGGATTTTATAAAGAAGAACGGTCAAACAAAGTACGCCTAAAAACTCAAGAAACCGGGCTTCCGTGAAAAAACATACAATACGTCACATTTTGTTTCTATAACTTCTAATTATTACGGAGGTGTTTGCATGCGTTTTTGTCAAGCGATTATATTAATACTTGTTTATACGTGGATGTTTGTAGAGTGATTATAATAATAACTCGTTTTAATATTGTTGTTTATTGAGTAGTTACAGATAATAACTTGTTTGGATGTAATTTTTGTAGAAAAATTATATAAAAAATTTATTATTAATTTTTAATGATGTGACATTTATGAGTTTTTTTTCTTTCAATTTAAAATAATGTCATTTTATTTATTTATTATTTCATCTCAAATTATTATTCAATATATTAAAAAAATTTCTGAGTAATCTCACCTACTATATTTGTCGTTTTAATTTGTATTAATAAATTACATATTGTTATTTTTTATTGAAAATATTTTTAGTACCAATATTTTTTTCTAATGAATTCTATTTCATATTTCAAATAATAATAATAATAATATATATATATATATATATATAGATGTAGATTATGAAAAATATATTTTAAAAATTATATATTGTTATATTTTTAGTAGATAAAAAGATATATAAATTAAAATTTTTTAAAAATGAACTATGAAATAAAAAATAAATTTGATCATGTTAAAATTCATAAATTCAAATTACGAAATATATTACATAAAATATAATATAAAAGGGAAGAGTAGAAATATATAAATAAACAAAATTATATCATATAAAAAAAAAAACAAAATTTGGAAAAAAAAAAAAAAAAAACTTAAATTTTGGAAAAAAATTGAAAATTTTAAATTTAAAAAAATATAAAAATAATAAAATCTTGAAAATGAAATTAAAAATTAGAATATTGGAGAAAAATGAAAAATGAAGTTTAAATATAAAAAATTAAAATTTAAAACTTAAATTTTGAGGAAAAAATTTAAAACTGAAATCTAAAAAGAAAAATTGAAAAAACATTTCAAACCAAAGTTTTAAAAAAACATAAAATTTTGAAAATATAAAAAACTGAAAAAAGAAGAAACATATAATTTTAAAATACAATATTATATGAATGAAAATAAATTTTAATTAAATAATGAATTAATGATATAAGGTAGATAAATAAATTAATAAAAAAATGAAACAACTGTTAATTTAAAATTATAAATTAAGTTATATCATAACAAAATTTATAAAAAAAAAAAAAATGGAAAACAATAATTAAAATTTGAAATTTTGGAAACGCAAAAATATAAAACTCAAATTTTGAAGAAAAAAAATTATGTTTAAAAAATAAAAATTTGAAATTTTGAGGAAAAAAAAATATTTGAAACCGAAAAAAAAAATTCGAAATTTAAAACTTAAAATTACCAAAAAAAAAAAAAAACAGAAAATAAAATTTTTTTTTTTTTTTAAAACTGAAAATATTAAAAATTAAGTTTAAAAAATAAGAAATTTTTGAAAAAGTTAAAAAAAACTGAAAATAAATAAATGAAGAAAGTGCTGGCGACATGGCTCCTTGACGTTGCGCCACGGCGCACTACAACAGCCCCTCTATTCGCTCCATAAAACTGCTCAATAAAAAAAAATAATAATAATAAAATAACCAGCTGCAATCCTTATTCTCAACAGCTCCATAACCTCCTCAAACAAACCGCCTCTACAGTTGTTATGGGAAAATAGGTAGTAAAAAAGAAACCACAATCCAACCAATCCCCATTAACCAAGGTTGTGTTATAATTGTTTTATGTTGGGCTTTATTTTGAAAAATAATTAATAAAGAGGCAAATCTTCGTGATGTGATAGGGTGTAGATGGTCCTCGTTGGATGAGCTTAAATGATTTTTTTGAACCAATCCAATTTTTTTTGTTGGTCAATTCGTCAACCTGTCTAACCCTATGCATTAATTTAATCCAATTCTAAATTTTTGGATTGGGTAATCGACTTATGTTACTCTCCTTTTTTCTCTCTAAAATTCAACTCATAAGCTTTTAAATAAATATCTTTAAAAAATGCATGATAGTATATTTCAATTTTTTGCTATCTTATTAGTAGTGCATATTTAAAAGGTTTATATACTAAGAATCAATTTTATTAATTTATCTCACATACACATACATAATATATATATATATATATATATGTAATATTCTTAGTTCGGGATGGATTGAGTTGAACGAGTCAAAAAGTAGTCAACCCAAGAACCAACCAAACCCAACAAGAACTGCAAAATCATAACCCAACCCAACAAAAAAAAATTATAACCCAACCCAACCCTTACGATTTGGGTTGGGTAGTCCGGGTGGTTCGAGTTGTCGCTTTTTTTATACACCTCTATGATGTGACACCATTTGATATTACAAAATTGTTACTTTTTTTAAAATATATTGTTGAAGCAAAAATTTTGTGGCACCATTAGTGCCCACGTCACACTCAAAGATATCTTGCTTCTTTATTTATAAGAGGCAAGTATTGTTTTATTTTTATTTTTTTTATGATTTTATAATTTTTATAAAATTGGGTTGATTGTTGAGTTTGTCAAAAAAAAATTATTCATATCAACCCAAGACAATCTAAATTAAAGTATGTGTACGTAAGATTTTAGTTAAAAAGATAAATTTTTAACGTATCGATAAATATTATGTATTAATAAAATATGCAATCTAAATTCAAAGTATAGTGTTATACATGTTTTTTCTTTTATTTGTTTGTATTATTTTAAGTTTTAGAGAGAAAATAAGAGATTGATACAAATCAAGAATATAACCCTATTCGATTAGGTTAGGTTCGATAGCTCTAATACACGGATAATGAATTAACCAATCTAAAAATTTGTTCAAAAAAGTTTTATAATCCAATCCAACACGATCATGTACATCTCCTATAATAAAATGTTGTTTTGATCCTCTTAACTTTCAATCTACCTGTTTCGATTGTTACTGATTTTAAAAAAATGAAAATAGACTAACTTTTACAAAAAAACAACTTTAATTTAAACATAATAATACAACTTTTATTTGTATATGAATAGTATTGTAATTATTTGAGTTAAATTTAAAATTGATACAATATTTTTAGAAGTATGTATAAATTTTCTTGTCTCTTTTTCAAATATTTTGGTTTAATAAAAATCATGAATAGAGTTCAAGTAAATTATTAATATAAAAAGTGACAAATTATTTGATATATATATATATATATATATTGATAAAGTTATATCATACATTGGAATCCACTTGGAATGTTGTTAAACTATAAAATATTTTGTTCGTATAAGGGGAAATTCAATTCATACCTTGTATTTTGGTAGTTGTATTACTTTCATCTTAAATTAATAATTGTATTCATTAAAATTATTATTTCTTACCGAAAGTGTTGATGTTAAATTAAGAATTGTATTCAGTTACTTTGACCTTTTTATCTTATTTTTCTTTATAATTTTTTAAAACATGTTGACATTTTATCTTTAATTGTATTAAAATTATTAATATTGTTGAAACAATTTGGATTAATACTAACTTTACATTTATTATATGGATCGATTTTAAGCTTTTAAAAAATATATATATAAAGACTACAATTTATCTTTTTAAAGTTTGGAAACACAAATGAAACAGATTTTAAAATTTTGGGATTAAACTTCAATTTTTAAAAGTTAAGTTTAAGAATCAAAATTAAATAAATATAAGTTTTTTTTTTTTTTTGAGAGTACAAATAAATGTAAAATTACATAGGCAAAAATGGTATTTAACTCTAGATTTATTCACTGTTTTTTATTCATCTTACTTTTATTATTTTAAAAAAAGAATTTACGATAAATACTGGTCTATAAATGTTTTTTATTTAAGAAAAAAAGGTCTATAAATGTTTTCCCAAAAAAGAAAATGGATATAGTTTTTTTGTTCGGTGAAGTTTTTGTCACGAGTCAACTGCCCGTGGTCGTGGGTCAGGGCAGTCACTTTTCTTGTCAGTGTTTTACTTTCTTTTTTTCTCGGCTGTGGAAATTGGAAAATCTGCTTATATTGACTATTATTTTCCAAATTTTCACCCTCTTTTATGGATTCATATTTCACATTTTGATGTGTTTTTATAGATCTAACGATTTAAATTTTAAAATACTAAAATTAAAGATGCCTTAAGCTTTGTTATGAAAACTGCAATCAACAATCGTAAAACGAAGATAAAGTAAACGTGAGAGAGAAGAAGAAAATAACACAGAATTTGCATAGTTCACTAACGTTGTATTAGCTAATTCACGGGTAGAAAAAGGGTAGAGTTTTATTAAGGAGAACGAACAATACAGAGAACAAAATGAATGTCATAATATGGCTAGAGTTTAAATTTTTATACATGCACTCTCATTAAAACCTATTATAGAATGCGTAAGCATTAAAACATAATGCTGATGCGCAAACACATGCGGAACGCATTGCAACAATGCGAGATGCGTTTGCGCGCGGGATGAGCTAAACGAATGCAGATGCATTCACGCATGCGAATGCAGAATGCGTTTTCGCAATGTGGGCGTTGCCCCTGCACCTTGATAACTCTCAAGTAGTGAGAGTTAAAATAGCTTAAATTAAGATATCTAATTAAGAAAATGTTGAATTCAAATCATAAAGCATAAAATTTCGCTAGATTTAACATGTTAAGCGAAATAGTG
>JBBMKA010000009.1:2332557-2369022 GCA_037833695.1 Sechiopsis laciniata | reverse complement strand
GATCCAATGGTTTATGCTATATTGGACATCGGTTCGGATCCAATTATTCAAAAACCGAGGATATCGGTTCGGTTGTCAGTTCGACACAAAACCGACCAAAACCGAACCGAAATCACCCCTATGTTCGTCCCTATTTTATAAGAGATATGAGTTATTTCTCACATTGTCAATTAATTTTGAGGTGGAACCCATATTCTCTAATAATTTCATTCAGTGTCATCATTTTGCAATCTTATTATGCGAATCATGTAAGAAAACTAAACTTTCATGCTTGCTAATCGGTTGCGTTCAATAAGGAGCTGACCAATTGGGATGCGGCTGGGAGACCATTTTGCAATTGCATCAGCAGGTATAGTAGGTATATATTTTTAACGTTTTTTGAGTAACCAGAATAGCGATGATTCCTAAGTTGATTCCTCTTGTTTTTAATTTATAATTTATGTTTTGTTCGTAAGTGTTCAGGTCGGCTTGTATGCACCTTCACTATTGTCACGGAGATACCATCTAAGCATATATATAACGTTTGAATATCAAGGAAATTCGTAAGAAATTATTTTCAAGGTAGACGATTCCCATAAATTAAATCCATCACCAATTAATTACTTACGACACTTTTAAACATCATGAAGTGGCCTAGTATTGAAAGAAGCTTAGAGGGAACTAAAAGGTAATGGATTCAATCTATGATAACCACCTACCCAAGAATTAATTTTCTAAGGATTTCCTTGACATCCAAATATCGTAGGATCAAGCTGTTTGTCTCGTGACAATAGTCGAGGTGTACGCAAACTGACTCGAATAGTCACAGACATGAAAAAGAAAAAAAAATTACTTATGACAATCTTAATCACTAGGGTTGTTTGGTTTTGGGGATGTTGAGAGGAGTGGAAATATTTAGTGGTTTGAATGTGGCGTTTAAATGAGTGGTGGTAGGAAACCTTTGTTTGAATATGGTTGTTTGTAGGAAGAGTTTGAGGAAAAGATTGTTTGAATATAGTTGTTCGTAGGAGAGGTTGAAGGAAAATCATGTTTGAATATGATTATTTCTCATCACCAAAGTTCAACTTCAATTTGTGGCTAACTGTTTTTATTCCTTTTCCATTTTAACATATATTTTCTTCCATTTTTTTTCTTCTCATTTTCGTTTTTATTCCTTAGACATTACAAGTATTTTAATACATTTTTATTTCTCTTTTTTTTTTTCCTTCCATTTTTTGATTTTTTAATAACATTTTATCTCACTTTTCTTCATTTTTGAATTCTTTATAGACCGTTCTTTTCTTTATCTATATTATTTATACTGTTCTTTTCTTCCTTTTATTATTATTTTAATTTTATTTTTTCTTTGTATATGCTTATTTATTTTCTTATTTAATGTATATATTAATATAATAGGGAGTTGAGATTCGAACCACTTTTTTAATATATTTAATATATAAAATGATTTTTTTTTTAGATTACGATAATTGGGTGTGAGAGATTCAAACCATGATCTCTGGAATTTGTTTTTTTAAACACGTGTTTATAAATTCTTTTTATAAATTTAGATTTTTTTATAAAAAATCTTTAAAATATTGTTTTTTTTTTGGAAACGAAAACCTTAAAAATATTGTAGACTTATATTATTTACAAAATTAAATTTACAAAATATTAATAATTTATAATTTTTTAAAAATGTTAATAAATTAATTTTATTTATCAATCCTATAAAAATAACTATAATAATATATCACCTATAATTTGTTTTATTTTTTATTTTTTAATTATTTAGAGGAGGGTTAAAATAAGAGATCGAATGAAAGTTTGAACTAGGGATTGGAATGTAGAGTTGAAATACGGGTTTGGAATGAAACACCAAAGTTAGAACAAGCGTAGGAAATTGTTCTACCATAATCAAACAAGGTTTTCCTTCTACTCCCCCCTTATTCATGCAGTCACCTAGGAATCATGAATTTTGGTAAGAAATTCCAACATTCAATTGTAGGCTTGCTGGTCAATAAACCGAACAATTTCCTTCATGTTGTGAACACACATGATACAATAATTAAATTAATAAATTAATCCTAATTTCATTAACCCTGACTTCTGACCAACACGATCTTGTATTAAAAAACCTAAAGCCTGCAACTTGGTACGAAGCCACCACATCAAGGTTTCTTTAAATCAATTTGAGTTTTTAATAAAATTAAATCGGTATCCAGGTGCACCAATATTTGATGGTGGCGTTTCAAATTTGATTCATGCATTCAATTTCTACAATTTAAAATTGAGTTACGATGGCCAACGAGAGTAGTAGCTTGATGGTCATGGATTCGAATTCTCCACCCTAATTTATACTATATATTTGATAGTAAATTGGTTTTTATTTTTATGTGGATTTTTTATTTTGTTATCTATTTATATTTTATAAAATGAAATTTGAAAAATACATATTTGTCTATTTTAAATTGGGTTTGTTATCTGTTCAATTCTCTACCATGAGTTTAGAAACCAAAAGTAACCTTTTTTTTATTAAATAAAAAACAATGTGTTTTTTTAATAGAAAAAAAAATAGTGTTTTGAGTTTTTACCATATTTGTCTTGATTTTATCAAGAGGGCTATATTTGGATAGTTGCCTAAAATTTATGTAAAAAGTAAACAAAATAAATAAACTCACAAGTGAAGGTAATATTTATTGGTTTAATTTTATAAAACAAAAATTCAAATAATTATTAAACATGTTTATTATATAAAAAAAAAAAGTAGTGGTAAAATATAATAATAAATAATTATCAAGGAGATATATTATTCAAATATTAATTCCTAGGCTTGTTTGGCCTTAATAACGAAAGAAAGGGCCACAAAATCTAGCTTTAAACAAACGCTGCATTTAAAAAAAAAAAACTTCTTCAGTATTTTTTAAGTTTAATTTATGTGCTCTCGATTGTTTACACTTTTTATAAGATTAGGTAACGATTGTGTGAAAAATAAAAAAGAAAAAAAGGTGACGATTGTGCATTTGTATCAAATGGTTTATGTCTAATATAACTAGGAAGATTCACAGGAAGTTGCTTTCTTCTTTTCCTTAAATCTCATACGCAAGATGATACCATCATATGTAATAAATTTCAAAATTGAACATTTTTACGACATTTTAATAATATTCACTTTTAGTGTTTGTTTGTATGTTTTTTTTAGTTTACTTTTTATATTTATTTTCTTTTAAAAATTTAATTCACGAAAAAACTAAAATAATCAATTCATCAAATATATGTTAAAATTAAAAATGAGTTTAATCATCATTTTAGTCAAACATTAAGCGATTTAGTTATCTAGTGAACTAAAATTGGACATTATTAAAATGTCAAGTTTTAGTTTTCAATTTTAAAATATAATGACAAAATTAAAACTATCAACAAAAAATATATCCTTTTTTTTTTTTTTTTTGTAATGATACATGGACAGTCAAAACTGTCGTCCCTTTATGACTCTCCCATTAAAAAAATATAAAAGTTAAGATTAAAAGTTCAAAGCCAATATCAAAGCAGAGATTCCACAAATTAAAAAAAGGCGTTCAATAAATCTTGTAAATCCATTGACACAGAAGAAAGCTCAAAAGGATAAAGAGGTAAAGAATTAAGTCTTTGCATTGGTTGGTGGATCTTGAAAGATGAATTTTGACGAAGATAGTTATTTACTTTTGCAGTCTTCCTGAAAAGTTGTAGTCAATTTGGGCGACGGCTTCTTTTACAAACTCAACTGCCTTGTATAGCATCCAGAATCTTTAGAAAAAAAGGGGGAAAAAATAAAAGAAAATAAAATGACGTCGCCTTTGTCTAGGTTAGTGATTTAATATTATTTTTTATTTTGTATTTTAATTCTAGTTTTTTTTTTCTTTTTAATATATTTTTTCATTTTGTAGCTTACTCAATTTGGACATTGATTTGAGGTGCATGTATGATGCAATTAAGGGTGCACATGGTCTGTGTTGAGTTGGATTAGGAGATTTTTTTTGGAATAACCTAAAGTTTGGAGTTGGTCCATCTTCCAACTCTATGCATTGGAGTAACTCAATCCAATCCAACATTAGAGCAAGTCAACCCAACCTTATAATTTTGGTTGGGTTCTCAGGTTAGGTTAATATCTTATGTCTTCTATAAAAACAACTCTATTTTATATCTCGTAAATATATAAGCAAATAGAGAAAAGATGGATGATACTGTACTTGAACCTAGATTACCTATCTTATTAGTGCATGTTATTTATCAATATGCTAATCTACTAATTAATTTCTCATATATACACACACACATTATATTCCTTAGATTGGATCGAGTTGAGTTGAACGAACTACAAATTGGTCAAATCTATAACCTTTCTGACCCAACAAAAATTATTAAATTATAACCCAATTCAACCCTTATAGTTTGAGTTTGATAGTTTGGGTTGTCATTTCTTTTGTACACCCCTAGTGCAAATGATGGTTTGAGATAATTATTTTTTTGTATTTGAGGTGCATGTAATGGTTAGTGAGAAAAATTTGAGTAAGAATGAATAATTGAATAGTATAATAATAGTTAAAAAGAATTGAGACGAATAATGATTTATTACTATTCATTACTTGAATAATAATGGTTGATAATCCAAATAATGAGATGATGGTCATTACCTTTCTATTCCCCCTTGATGTTAGAGGCTCAAACAACCCTTGAGTGAAGTAAATCCAAAGAAGCTTTTGGGCTTACAAAAATACTTAAAAAGGTTTTTTTTTTTTTTTTTTTTTTTTTTTGTATTAACATTATTTAATGATAATCGATATTAAGAACAAAACTTGCCTGAGCTTTGGAAGGCGACAAAAATGAAAAGTACAAAGAAACAAAAATAACAATATTAGAACCACTAATCTATATTTCATTAAAAAAATCAATAATATAATACAATATTTAGGGGAGGAAAAAACTAGTGGTGAAAATCAAATGAATAGTTGACCAATATACTTTTGTGTGTGTTTGGAACATGTAGTTGGGGAGATGGTGACTGGACCTGTTGTCACCGTGCCAGGTCAGCGACAACCCTTTCCACTGCTTCCTGGAAGCCAGACTCGTCCCATTCATTCTCCTAATCCAATCAAAAGAAAAGAAAAAAAAAAGTAAGAACGGTTGAAATTAAGCCTAAATTTTTCAATTTTCTCTTTATATACTTCATTACTTTACCTGCTCTTTTACCCTCACTTTCCCTCCCATTTCCTATTGGATAATATATTTCAAAATCACTAATGATTAGATGAATTAATTGCTCGGTTTCAAAAAAAAAAAAAAAATTGCTCTTTCTTCCTCTCTTCCTTGATAAATCTACCCACGAATCATTAACTGGGTGTTTGAGGGAAGGGAATGGTAATAATCGTGGAGGAATGAAAATTTAGGAGAGAATAAGAAGAAAAATGATTATTTGTGTTTGGGGGGAAGAAAATAATTATTAGGAGAATGATTATTTGTGTTTGAGATGGATGGAACGATTATAGAAAAAATAAAATAATGAATATAATGAGAGTGAAAAATAATTATAGGATGAATAAAAAGTATTTATGAGAAGAATACAATGTAATTTTGGAGAAATGTGATTATGAGGAGAATGATACTTGTTTTGATGTGATGCAGGGGTATGGAATGTGATTGTATTGATTTTATGTTGCTTTCATCAAATTTGCATATTTTAGTTGCAGAAACTAATCATTAATTAACTTCTTACCTCAATGATTAATCTCAAAGTTAGGTGGTTAATAGAAGAATTTGAAGCTGTTAACTGGGTGTTGCCTTCCATGT
The DNA here is from genome assembly GCA_037833695.1 of Sechiopsis laciniata. Lineage (NCBI taxonomy): Eukaryota > Viridiplantae > Streptophyta > Magnoliopsida > Cucurbitales > Cucurbitaceae > Sechiopsis > Sechiopsis laciniata. Next base: position 2,363,220 of record JBBMKA010000009.1, on the reverse strand, counting down.
ATACAACTCTCACATTGTTAAGCTGCTTCAAGAACTCAAGAACCCCAATGACTATATTTGTCAATGAACTTTCTCCTCTAGCTGCTATATGCAAATCTATAATTTGTCCTTCTGATGTTGATTCTGAAACTTGTGAAATTCTAACTCTGAATCTTTCTTCTTGGGAAAAATCTGTTTGTTCTTCTATTTCTTTATCACTTTGCAAAAGTTGTGCTTCCAATTGTTGGTTCCTTCTAGTAAGCTCTGCCACTTGAGCTTTCAAAGCGGACATATACTCCTTTGTTGCTGTTAGCACTGAGCCTTTATCTTTCTGCATTAATCAAAATCCATTATTTCAAATTTTCAAACAGAAATGGTCACAAAATGTGACAGATTTTGAAGTGGGGTGTTAAAAGATTGAACCTTGGTTCCTGGTGGAAGTAGAGATTTCAATGCCTGAAAGCTGTCATTGAGCTTCTCCCTACGCCGCCGCTCCGATATCACATGGTGCAGCTGCGAGCTCGTCGGTCGACTCGTCGTCGGCATGCGCTCTCGAAGCCTCATGAGATTCAGGTTTTTCATGAATGCAAATGATCTAATGAGCATGCTTTGCCTTCTGCTGCTCGAGTTTCGGTTCATCCGTGTCGTCGGTGTTAAAACTGTTGGATATTTCTTGAATGCACTGGGTCTTACATTCAAATTGTACCTTGAAGGCAGCCCCTCTAGAGGGTGATGTATTGAGGAGGAAGATGAACCAGCTGGTGAAGATAGAACTGCTAAAATGGCTCTTTTCATTACCTCATCTAAGGCCTCTGGTGTTGGTAACTGAAGGTTTCTTTCATTTGCAAAAATGGAGTCCATAGTGTGGTGGTGCTGGCTTTGCAATATGGGAATGTCAGGTATGAAGGGCTCTATGATGTGGGGAGTGGTTTGAATTGCATTAAAGAGAAGAGAAGAGCACTCGGCCGGGCTGTCCATTGACAGTGATCTCAAAGAAGAAGAGGAAGATGAAGGCGGGTTCGGGTTCGGGTTCAGGATTGTGATCGGTGGCCGAGGAAGCTGCATTGGAACATTGGAACCAACATCACCAGGTACCAAGTTGCTTAATATCATTGGTATGTCAACCTGAAATCCTTAAACTATTTTCAATCAGTCAACTTTGAACTACTAATCATATAGTTTTTTTAAACTTTTGAAGAGTTAAGAATCTCAAAAGGGCCTTATGCTTTGTGATCACCTGAGAAACATTAGAGAATCCGAGCTCGATTTCGCCGTCGATGCTTCCCAAGAAGATGGAAGTCTATAATGAAGAAGCCAAACGGCCAAAAACATTAACAACTAATTGAAGAACTCATAAAAGTAATCAATAAGCAAATCATTTGACAGATTGTAACCAACCTGAATCCTTGCTGCCTGTGAAACAAAACACAAAAGAAAAAAATCAGTACAACCAAAAACGAAAAACCAAATGAAAACCTGTTGAATTATGTTAATTCACCAATCAATCTAAAAGCCTTAGCTCATGGATTGAGGTAAATTTAATTATATTAACCAACATTTTCCCTCACTTGTGGACTTTGAAATTTGAGAAATGCCTTACAAGTGAAATTTAATTTTAATTGGGGAGAAAACAACTTGGTAGGGATTCAAACTCATGACCTCCTGCTTTGATACCATGTTGAATTATGTCAAACCACCAATCAACCCAAAAGCTTAAGCTGATGGATTTGGGATAAATTTAATTATATTAACCAACAAAACTTCTTGAAATCAATGAACTTACAACATAAAACTGCCTCTGTACATCAGCAGATGCATAAGTTTGAAGCTCAGATTCCTCCAACTTCAGACAAGGATCATTGTGCTTGTGGGCAAGTCCAGGAACAAGCCTAATAATAAACAACACTCAAAATCAAACAAAACCCAAATCACAAAAAGAACAAAACTAACTTATCCAAAAGGACATGCTAGTTAGTTGAGACTACAGAGACTTCGAGGTATATTCCCTCCAACATCTCTGATTCGAGACAGCTGACAAACACTTAAACTAGAAAATACTTCGATGTATCTTGGTGCCACAACCTAAAAAAAAAAAACAAAACTTAAACATCAATTACCCATCATCAACACTGAATTCCAACTGCCTATATTCTTCAAAAAGCAACTGAGCCAAACTCCCTGCAGAAGAAGAACATGACAGAAGCTCAATCTCCTGAAAGAACCCATCCAAAAACCTCAAGCAGCTGCATTTCCAAAAGAGAATCATTAATAAAAACAACCCAAAAGGCAAAACCAAGAAAATTATAAAGAAAAAAAACAGAGGAAAAACAGAGACTTGGATGGTTGAGGCAAATAAGACCAGAGACAAATGTAAGTGCAGCCAAATGACTGCATTACAGCTTGGAGAAATCCATGGCGGTCGCCGCCGCCAAGCCGGAAGACGATATCCATAAGAGGGAAGGTATTATTATGTAGAAGAAAACTAAATTCTTGGACATTCATTTAAACCTGCATGGTTCTTTCCGTTTCCCACTTGAGACATTTCCAAAACCAATTCCGAAACCAATCGCTCATGAAACTTTCTGGAACCATCGATGTGAAAAAGGAGAATAGTAATATCAGAATTTAGAAGGGGTTTAAATTTTGAGATTATGGGATGGATTTGACGAAGAATTATTATTGATATGAAACTAAGAATGAAAAAAAAGAAGGCCCTACAGTTTGAATGGAGATTAGATGAGGAGGAGATGTGGGTTTTATGGGGGCAAATTTAAGGATTTGAAAAGTAGTGATTTAGGAGAAAGGTAGAGAAATTTATTAAGAATTAAATAAATACAAAATACAAACAGTGACCTTTTCAAGAATGGAATGCCAAGGGAGGAGATTATTTCAAGCTTGGAAAAGTAGTGGGTCAAAGTCCACCTTTTATGAAGAGTATTGAAATTATGCAAACGAATCAAGTTTTGTCCTTTTTTATTCTCTCTCTTTTTAAATTTGTTTTTTAAGATTAAATTGTATGTTTAGTCTTTTTTTTGGGTGCCTTTTTGTTGGGTTTCTAAATTAGAGATGTCCACAGGCCGGGGTTTCTCTGTCCTTGCCTCTGCCATCAAAATCAATCTCTGTCTAAGAGAAATTTATGGATTTTTTTTTTTGTGGGGATCGAAGTGGGAATTCACGGGAATAGGTGAGGATCGGGTTCCCCACGAGAAAATTTTCCCCGTATTTTTCTTCTACTCTTTATAATCTTAATTTTACAAGAGTTTTTTCAATAACATTTTTCAAGTAGATAATTTTTCATGGAAAAATATGTATTGATTTTCATTTGAATAGTTAATTATTAAAGAAAAATATTTATTTAATTGGTAAAGGGAGAGAAAAAAATATAATTTTGAAAATAAAATAAATAAATAATGTAAACGAGCCGCGACCGAGGAAGGTATGCATTCCCCGTCCCTGACCCCATTTAGCTCCCCGCCTAAACGGAGATTCGGTCCCGCAGGAAAATGAACATCTTTAGTCTAAATTAGAGGTACAACAAAACCGACCATCTAAACAAATCAAAGGATCTAACTTAAATCGACCAAGTTATAATTCTATTTGGATTAAGTTAGTTTTAAGTTTTAACGTTGACTGAATTTTTGTTCGTTCAATTCAACCTAAGAATCATATTAATATATGTATAAAATTAATTATAAAATAGGTTTTTAACATATTGATAAGTAACTTTCAAAAAATTCTCTGAACCCAACTCAACCTGTATCATGTACATCTCTAACCTAAACTATTATAAATGTCTAAAAGATTTTGAACTTTTGATTGTGTTGTGAGTTTTGGTAATTTATGGTAAGTGCTAAAGTAAATTTCAGGGAGGTATGTATTTGGGGACAAAATATTATCAAATATCAATAATTTACTGATTAATAGTATGTTTAATTTAGCAATTTTTAGTTGAACTATATATATACATAAACAAAATTAATACAATCATTTTTTTTTTCTCTAAGAACATAAAATTAACGATTTAAAAAAGTTAATAATAATTCTTTCTTTGTTTTTTGACTTGGAATAATTCATATTTGTTTAAAAGTGTTTATTAAAAAAAAAAAAAAAAAAAAAAAAAAGAAGTATAAACATTTTATTAAAACCATTTGAAGAATAAGTGTTGAAATCGGAAGGACGTTGAACACAACACATCCTAGGTTAAACATGTGTAAAAATTAGAGACCAAAATGACTCTTTTTCAAAGATCAGTTATTATTTTATTTTTATAATAATAATTATTATTTTTATAATAATATTGCGGTTATTATTATTAGATTCTTTTTTTTTTTTTTTTGTAAATCTACTACCAACTATTATCATATAAATATAATTTGCAGGGGTAAATATTATTTATTTCGATCTCTATTAATATTATCCTAGAAATATTGTCGTGGTTTTGGAGCAAGATAAGCAAATGTTGCCTGAAGTTTTTATTTTGGAAAAACTAATTTTCATGCTGCAGATTTTATTTAAGAAAGGCCTTATGTTTAAAATTAAAAAAAAAAAAAAAAAAAACTTCCTTTTTTGTTTTTTTTCTAATAACGCGATTTTTAAAAATAAAATTCAAATGGCTGAGGAGAGAGCTTAGTTTTGATGACGACGTGATAATTATATATGACAAAGCACAAAAGAAAAGTAGTTGAAAACAAGGGTAGGGTTTATAGTTTTCAAATCATGAGAGATATGAAAACTAATACTTTTCAATGTTTCATACTCAAAAAAACAATCGAAGAACACAAAATAGGTATAGGGTTGAAAATGTTGACGAATTCACGAAACTCAACTCAACTTGAAAATATATTGGTTAAATTTACATAAGGCTGGACGGATTGATAAATTACGAAACTTTGGATATATCTAATAAATCTTTTTTAATCCAACTTAACTCATGTACACTCCTAATAAACACTTTATATACTACGACATGTGACTGTGCTAGGGATGCTCCAATGATTTCAAATAGTATGTTTTGTGGCCTTGTTTGTGTGTGAAGGATCAATATTTTATCATTGTGGTTGATCGTTTTCCATCAAATTGCTTGGAGTGGTGTTTCAGTCGAGTCATCGGCGAGGTAAGGATCCTACCTTTATTGTGGTTTGTGGCAACACGTTACCAGAATAGTTGCATAATTATCTTATATAAATACTTGCTAGATATTTATCTTATTTTGGACATGTTGTTTGAGATGCTTGCTCCCAATTATAAGCTGTATTTTATGTTGATTGGTTGTCGTGGCATTTATAAGTGTATGCTTACAGATTTTTGATTGACTAAGTTGCTTTAAGCATTTATGTGTTGTTTTTTTGTAAGTATTTTTGGATGGAATCGAGATAATTGATGATGACATATCGGATGCGAAATCCAATATTAAGAGAGTTGATATTTAACTGACTTAGGATGCTTAAGTGTAGCATCGTTATTGGATGAGATTTTGACGTTAAGAGATGATTATTATTATGTGAAATTGTTATTCTAAGTTATTATTGATTTTTGGATTGGTCGTGAAGTAAACTCGAGATGGTAGTTATGTATAGGTTGGTGGGATTGAATTTGCAATATTTATTTAGGGTTGTAAAGCATGTATAAGATGGACAATGAAGAGAGATGATTGGTGGTTAAACTTGAGTCGGTGAATTAGACTTGGACAACCTATGTAATGTGCTTGTTGGAATCGATGCATAGTTATTATTGTTGTTGTTGGACTGGGTGTAGTTGAGACTTGGACCTGAGTCTCTTTTTCTTTGTTTGCGTCCCTATTAGTAGAGATGTTCAAACAACCCGACAACCCGAACCAACCCAATCCAATTTGATGGGTTGGGTTGGGTTAAATACATTTTCGGGTTGGGTTGGATTCAAAGTTATGAAATTTTCATGACTTGGATTAGGTCAAGAGTGACCTAAAATTAATTCAACTCAATTCGATCAACCCAAATTTATTATTTAGTTAAAAAAAAAAAAATTTACCCATAATATAATTATTATGTTATTTAATTATTTAGATTATGTATATTTATTTTATTTTATTATTATTATTAGACTTTTTATTTTTCAATATTTTTTTAAGTTTTTATAATCTATATATCATGATATATATATATATATATAGATTATTTAAACTCCAAAATAATCTCCACCTGGCTAGACCGATCGCTCTTCATTATTTAAACTCCAAAATAAAATTTAGAACCAAAATCCAATCCATGGTTTATAGGGATTGATTACATGTTTATGACCTTTCCAAAACTTTAGGCAAATAAAAGACGTGCCAGCCTATACATTAAGACTAAGAACAACTTACTTTTCCCTAGTTCTTGATCCCATGAAGATCTACACAACCTGCTGAAGCGTTTGGTCGATGCTCCTCGAGGGGTACCTGCTTTAGCATAGCATATGGAAAACACCATTAGCATTAACTAGCAAAAACAAACCATAGTTTCGTTACACAAAGACTATTCACACATAATTCTCCCAGCCTCAAGTACACATTGTACCTTACTTGTTGTGTCATCCACTCCTCCTACCATCTAAGTTGTTGCATTAATCTTCTTTTCTAAGCTTTCTCCTTACTTCTCGCATACTCTATAGTTCACCATGGGATCCATCACAACTCATAAATTAACCAACCAACACATAAGAGACACCTTTAAGTACACAACTCACACTAACCCTCTGGACTCTTTATTCCCCACAAAGACATACTACCATTATTCATAGCAGCTTGTGGCCACTAACAACTAATATTTCACATTTTGTCATAGCCTATCTACTGCCAAAACTCATCATCACCCAACATCCTAACAATGGCTTCTCATAACCATACAAACACTTCATGTAAAACCATCTCACAAAAACATCACCACCTGCAACACCTACAACAGGAACTACAAAATACATATCTCATTGTCTTGCAACATATGGTTTACCAACTAGCAAAAACATAACATAGCTCCACATCATCTCACAACACTTACGTATCAAAGCATATATAAATCATTTAAGGCAAAATTTACTATCCGCGCTTCTCTACGCTACAAATAGTTCATAAAGGATCTCATCCCAATATTCCCTCGCATCCTGACAATATAGATGGACTAATTAAACCTTTCAACAACACACTAGACATACTAAACTTCAATCATTTTGGCTCACCTTCTGCCTATCGAAATTGACCGCCATTTCGATCTTCTTTCACCTCTTTGCAATTTCTCGAACAAGTGTGCTTCTTGGCCACTACAACATTTTGGATATAAACAAGTTTATGTAAGAACCCGACCCAAATCAGGGTCTAAACCTAAGCCCTTAACTCTAAATGCGTGAACACAGTGTTCGACACTTAGGGCATGTATAATTAAATCTAAAATACAATCTTTATGAAAACCACTAAAGAACAAGTTTATAAAACCGTAAAATTCAATAAAAAAGTATCATTGGGTACCCAAGAGTCAAACCTTTCATGCCCCTAAATAGTTCACGCAGAAGGAATAATTTAAAAGACTCTACACAAAGTAATGTAGCAGGTCCCATGGTCATCTCCAGCTCCATCGATCATCCATCTCGGTATAGTCTAGTAGTACCTGTGGGGATTTCACAGTGGAAAGGGTGAGTTTTCGCAAACTCAGTAAGGCTTCCCCAGCTCGGGGACATACATGCACAAGAATACAAACATCAGCAAATAAGTATGATCAGCAACATAACCGAAGGGTGTACAAAACCCAAGCTCTTGGGTGCTAGGTCAAGAAACCTCGTCCTTGACGAGCACCTCACAGAGTGGTCTGAAGATCGTAGACCCCAAGACCAAAAGCTCACAAGAGTCCTCTGACTCGAGAGCAATCTAACAACCTACTCTAGAGGGAATCGGTGAGTCGAGTAACCTGTTGGCCCCAGGCCTTGTACTCACGGCGAGAGGTGGTGCCACACCAATCACCTAGGAGCCATATCAGGCCCATACCACCTACCTGGAGAGTGTCTAAGCTACTAGTAGAAACCATCAAAGGCCGTGAGCCTGGCCGGCCGACCATCCACGGAAGTCTTGCGGAGCGAGAGAGTATCACCTCAAGCTGGGGTGTGAGCCCGAATATCATCATCCACACCCACCTAATAGTCTCCTCTATCCGGTCTCCATGACTCATTTGGGTCCAAACGAGGCATCAAGTCGTGCATCAAACACATGCAAGTCCACATCAGGACAGTCCATATCAGGACAATCATGCAAGTCCATATCAGGACAATCATGCAACCACATGCAACTCGACCATATCAGGCAGACATACATGAATCATGCATCACTAGTCATACAAGAGACAAGGCATGAAATGTATATGCTCTCGATGCAATCAAATGCAACATACAATGCACATGGTCATGCTACAGCCAGACAAATGGACTAATGCAAGTAAACCGGCACATGTATTAACCACAGATCCTCGAAAAGGGGATAAAAGGTCCCTTACCTTGGCTAAATCCCCCTAACAGCGCTCTCGAATCCACTCGAAGCTCCAAATAACCAAACACAATTTCGAGCCCTGAAACGAACAAACCGGTCAAAAGTAGTACCTCAAACCATCAAGTTGAATCCAGAACATCGAATTTATCAAACAGTGAGAAACCTCGAAAATTGTGCCCAGGGACTCCTGGCGGCTACACGCGCCTCACAAACTCGACTCGAAGGATGAAGAACAGCTCGGGTTAAATCTGGTCACTAAAAAGTCAATGGGTCAAAAATCTAGTCAAAGTACCATAAAACCTCAACCAACCCATTTAAACTCCAAACCAAACAGTCACTAAACCCATAACCAAATAACCATTAAACACCTATCCATATAGCCATTAACCACATTTCCAAACAACCACTAATCACAATATAAATGACTTCAAACCACTAGCCAAACAACTTTAACCATTATTTAAAATAACCTTAAACCTGCAAACAAACACCACCTATCCATAACTTGAATAATCTTAACCTTGCAACAAAACAGGCTTAACCTCAACATAAATAACATAAAACCAGCAGCCAAACATGCTTATTCTCAACTTAGATAGCTTAACCCTTCTGACCAAACAGCCTTAATGTCATTCAAATGACTATAATCCATGAAACCAAACAGCTATAATTCTTCATTAGAATAACATAAGCCTAAACAAACACCCTAATCAACAACTTAAATAGTTTAAAACCCCATTCCAAACACTACCCTTCTTCAACCTCTAGGTGTCATTAAAGACAAAACCCAAGCAAAAGAGAGGGAAACTTTACCTTCACTCCAGCGGTGGCTGCTTCTCGACGGCAACAGACTCGCGACGGCGGCGCTGAAACGAGCTTGAACTGACGGCGAAGACGAGGCTGCTCCTCTAGGAACCCGCGACGCACGAATTGTGGCTGGACTCGAACTGCTGCGGCGAACTCGCCAAACCCATCTGCAACGACCTCACACGTTGGCTGCACAGCGACGACCACCTGCGCACGTAAGACCCATGTCGGTGACTGCTCGAACTGGACCCACTCGCGGCTGCTCCTCAACCTCGGCACGTGCAGACCCACGACGACAACGATCCTTAAGCTGAACCACGGTGCGACCCACACTTGAAACAACAAACCCACATGTAGAACCTCCCTCACGCAGACGCTGCCGGCAACGGTGACGCGATCCCGGCGACTGGTTGGTCAGAAAACGAGCATGAGAGGAAGGGCAGATGAACAGTAACCAAAATGACCTAGGGGTTTGGAATTTTCTTTATATACAAGGGAGAAAGACATATTTGCCCCTCCAACTTTTAATTAAACACAAAAGTGGCCACAACCCTCAAAATCACAAAATGCCCTTTTAACCCCTTTTATTCCATTTTAAAACAATCCAAACAATGGGTTATTACAGTTTATATCAGATCCCCCCCTCTTCTTTGTTAACCCTAGAAACATACCAAAAAATAAATACTAACCTTCTAGTTGATTTATGCACCGCTCGTGTCAGTGGAGACCATGCTTCACCCATCAACTTGGGTGTTCTAACGACAAAATCATCCCTTGAATCCTAGCCCTTCATTTCCCCCTTCTCTTTCTCCGTTTTCCGTTTTCCTTCTTTCTTTTTTTTTTTCTTTTCGTTCCCCATTCCCTTCTCTCGCAAAATAGATGGCCAAAACCCCTAAATGATGTCGTTTCGCTACCTTACCCCTTAACTTACACGTTTTTCCCTCTATTTACTCACCTTTTACTTAAAATAAACTCATATTTATATATATACACACACACATCATTTACTTTGGGTTTAATATTTATTTTTTGTTTATTATTTTACTTTTTTTTTTTAAGATCTCACAATATACTAAAATTATGTCATCTATTTTTGTTGGTTTTAATTATCTATTTATTTTATAGAAGTCAATTATGTCATCTATTTTTGTTATTTTAATTATCTATTTATTTTATGTTATATAGTTGAAATCTTATATATGAACCATGATGGTAGGACTAATAGTGAGTAACTTTTGATTGAATATTTTGCGTATTTAATATTTATATTCATTCCATTAACTTGATATGATAATAATTGGAGATTATATTTTGTTTATGTATAGTGTGACTAATTTGATAAAAAAATATTTATATTTGCAATATATTGATGAACCCGAGGACCCAACCCAACCCAAGTACACCTCTACCTAGTAGGGGAAGTCACAGCTTGTGTGCTGATGACCTTGTTACTCTTGTTTTTGCAGACTTGTTGGTCCCGAGGGATGATCCATATCCCTATTCTTGTTTTTGCGGACTTGTTGGTCTCGAAGGATGATCCATACCCATATTTTTGCTTTTGCGGACTTGCTAATCCCAGGGGATGATAAATATCTCTATTCTTGTTTTTGCAGTCTTGGTAAACTCGATGGATGATAAATACCCCTATTATTGATTTAACGGACTTGATGATCCATGCAAAACTAATAAAGATCATTACGGACTTGCTGGTTCATGCGATTTCGCTTACCTGGGTTTGCTGATCCTTGTAAATATTTTTTGTGGATTTGTTGATTCTCTACTTTCATATTGATGTTTTTGCGACTTTGCTGGTCCCGATAAATGGTAAATATCATTATTTTGCCAAGAATGGATAAACACTTTTTATTTTGTTTGTATTACATGTATGAGCTTGTTATGTTCTGTAATTTTAGTTATGATATGTATGAGTATGTTAGGTTTTTTAATTGTAGCTAGTATCTTAAATGTCTTATTTGGATTAATTATTAGTATGGTGTAAGTTGGAATGTGATTGCACGGTGGAAAGTAGTGGTGATTGTCAGTTACTTGAAGTTAAAGTCGTTGAGCCTAGTTAGATCTGAGCAATGTTGGAATTTTGTTAGTGATTTGCTATTTCCCAATGCAATATAAAAGTAACGAATGATTTCTAAGCTTAATATATTGTCAAGTGTGGCTTCAAAATCGCTTCACGCAAGTATACGCGATCAGAAATGCAGCAAGTGATAAGTATTTATTTTATCGTTCTCCACTGAGATTGATGTCTAGAATTAATTTTATTAACTTAAGAGTTATGAAAATAAATAAAGAGCATGGGTTTGATAGTTGTTTTGGGTTTTTCTAAGACGATAAATACAAAATGAATGAATGAGCATAGGTAAAAATTGCGGATGTAAACGATGTTAATCTTGCATAAATGACAATTAGATTTCATGCTTCCTTATCTAGTAAGTACTTCCGCGCTTACTGATTTATGTCTAACCCAGCTTCCGCTCCGATTAATCATACTAAACCTGGGCGACACATGCGACAGTAAGGTTATTCCTAATTCCTTAAATCTTGCGAGAGATCTCGCATTGGACCTATCGTAGCATACTGGATCACCCGACAGCTCCCTCTTTTGAGTTTACTGAAGGCTAGCATACGTGGATAGCTAATCAATGCATACTTTAGAGTTAAAATGCAGTAGTGTAAAATCTAACAACCTACAACCTTAACATGCATTCTACATACGAATTTCTACTAAAGCTCCTACCTAGTGCATCATAGAAATGAACAATAGATGATAATGGAAGTTTAGACATCTCATTACTAAAAGTTGCCTACAATTCTATAATACTATGATCTACTCCTAGATGCAAAATGAAATAAAAAGTAAGGAATTGGTGCGGTTGTGAAGATGTGCAGACTCCTTGTCATCGGCTCCTACCAACATCATCAGTTGCATTTTTCATGTGAATTGGCTTCTAGCCAACCGATCAGCTCACCGATTGCGTCTTCTTTCCTTCAATATATAGAGATGATTTGCTTGGCTAGTAAGTTTGGGTGAGCTGGAATCCCTTCATAAATGCAGGGATTTCTTGATTATCGCTGTAATTTCTTGATCAACGCTGGCTTTAACTGCTTGATTGATTTCTCTGTTCTTTCCTTATTGGCATGATTCTTCGAATGCGACTACCTTGTGAATGGGTTTCGTTACTCTTTTTCTGCTCGTCGTTTGCATTTAGCTCGTTCTCCAGCATCTTAGTTCTGCATCCTGCATTGTATAGTATTTAGCACAATTTATTCATTTTTTACTTTAAAACGTCATGCTTACCTTTGTTATGCTAAATAATGAATGCGTGGGATTTCTAATGGTTTTACTCGCAATATGATCTTTATAACTCAATTATTTCCCTTGAACCTTAGAAAAATGCATAATAAGGTAGCATAATTTATGCTCTATTTGAGAGTTATCAGTTAGTTTATGAATTGTGAAGTTAGTGTTGTGGCATAAGGCTAAGGCCAAACAACCTTTTGAAATTAAGAGATGTCAAGGTTAAAGTCATTAAACCTACTTTGGATTTGAGCGATATTATATATGCTTGTATTTGAATATTTCAAGTTATGTATGATTGCTAGCGTGCATACCCTTTAGAGAAAATCCTTACTGGGTATATTTCGATATACTCACTGCCACAACATTATCGAGACATGGAGCGGCCGACGTCCGTCTCTAAAGGTGATTGGTCACCCATAAAAATAATAACAGTCTACAAAACCAGATTTATGGTTCCGGAGTCAATTGAGTGTAGGGAAGGTGTTAGCACCCCTACAACACCCGTTTTAGAAAAACGGTAACCACATTTTATTTTAAAATTATCCTATTATTTGAAAAAAGAAAATATTTTCGTATTTTATTTTGAATGTCCCAAATGATATTAATTCACATTTATTGAATAAACATGAATTAATAAATATGAGTGGCTTAAGGCCATGAAAAAAAATATTGGAGTTCAAAATAAACTCCTCACTCAAGAACATTAGAAAACAAATGTTAACTAATGATTCATCATCGAATTTTTGGAAAAATTTCATGTGTTTCTTAGATTGTTATCCATGAAAGAAACACTACTAAATTCCCTTTAAAATATTTATTTTAAAATGAAATAAATTTGGAGTGTTTCATGTATTTCTAAAGTTTCAAAAGAAACCCAAAAAGAGAACATACTTTAACTCCAAATTAAAATTTAATTTAAAACAGATTACAAAGCAATTAGAGAATTCTTATTTCAGAAATTCACTTTGAATAATAATAATAAGAAAAATCATTGAAAAATTGGAAGGTTCTTATATCACAAATCCAATTTGAATAATAATAAGAAGAAAAATCATTGAAAAATTGGAGGGTTCTTATTTCAGAAATCTAATTTGAATAAAACAACTTATAAATATTGAAGGGTTCTTATTTAAGAAATTCAATTTAGAAAACGGTAAATTGAAAAAAAAAAAAAAAAATTGGAGGGTTCTTATTTCATAAATCCAATTTTGAAAATAATAACTTGGAAAAATTGAAGGGTTCTTATTTTAAAAACTCAATTTTGAAAACGGTAAAATGCAAAATATTGAAGAGTTCTTATTTTAGATATTCAATTTTGAAAATGGTAAATTGGGAACAATTGGAGGGTTCTTATTTCAGAAATCCAATTTTGAAAGTGAGAAAATGAGAAAAATTAGAGGGTTCTTATTTCAAAAATTCAATTTTAAAATCTACAAATAAAAAAGAGTAATGAAGCCAAATAAAACTTGGCTAATTTGATTCCAAAGTCAATTCCCGGGTGGGGTGTTCTCTACAGATATTTAAAAATCCCAACCTAGACAGAATTGTCAAGAGAACACCAATTTTTATTCGAGACTCATTAATTGTTTGAGATAAAAGCAAAATTTCATAAATGAAATTATAAAATTTTCGAATGAAAGATCTTTTGAATTTTTCTTTTAGAAGAAATTAAGAAAAAATAATGTCAATTAGAATTACAATTAAGTAACTAATTGAATTATTAAAAAGTTCAAATTTGATGCTCGACAATCAATCAATTGATATTAAACAACTGATACAGATAAATCATAAATTAAATGGAATGTTATGAATCAATTTCAAATAGACAACATATCGTGAATCAATTTATTAAGCATACCATTATGGCCAAAATAATAATATTAAACTAATGTGTTTTCTCAAATGTCAAAATTAAACCAACATGTTATGGTTAGAGATAATATTAGGCAATATGTTACATGTAATTTGCAATGAAACAAGCAATCAGTCAATTTACAACATGGTAATTATCAATCAAAGATCAATTAAATACAATTCAAAGGTATTTACGAATGAGTCACAATTTAACCATGACAAATCATAATTTTAATTAGAACGAATCGTGATTCAAATTACAACAAAAATGATTATAGTTTAAATTATACTAAAATTAGTTCTAATTTTAATTACAACATACTAGAAATTGAAAAGAAAAAAAAAAAGTCAAATGGTTTAATTGAAAATATTCATATCAAAAGGTAAAGATGAAAATGAACTAGAAATATAAAAGTAAAATAAGATTTGGTTCTTCCTCCCTTACCTCAACTTAGATATAACAAGTTGTTTGAGTCGCCTTTGAGCTCTTCGAGAAATTGCGTTGATCCTTGCTTATATCAATAGCCAAGAATTTTAAACTCTCTTGCAATCTCTACAAATTTTCTTTCACCCAACAGTCCATTTTCTTTTCCTCTTCTCTTCAAAACTACTACTTTCTTTTTATTTCCTTTTTTTGGTGGGGTGAATTAGGTAAATGGCTAGATTTTATAAAATTATTAAGAAAATGGCTAAAGTTATTTAGACTTTAAATAAATGTCTAATTTTATTTTTTTAAAATTATTAATTAATTTGTTAAAAGATGATGGATAGTTATACCCTTTTTAACTTCGATGTTTTTAAAATTATTGAAAAGATTATCTTGTAACCATCCTACAAATCTATAAGCATTTAAATTATAAAAAAAAAATCTTTGAAAAGATCTTTCACTAAGATAAATAGAAAAAAAAAAAATCAAAACAGAAAAACGTTGGATTTAGTTTTAAAAAAAATTAGAATATGGAATTAATATTTGAAGAATCTTCCCTCGTTTTTTTTTTTTTGAAATCCTCTTGTATTTGAATATTGATCAATGAATTGTGGTGCAACGTATGACATAAATTCAAAATAAAGAGTGTGGAGAAAAAACATGGATGAAATAAACTCACATGACATGAAACAACGTCTTAAAGTTACACAGAAGCGGACAAAACAGCTTAATTGACTGAAAAACTCCTTGTTGCGATGAACGGATGTGCACATGGCTTTTCACGGCATGATTTTCTGGCGAAAACAACCTGCACATAAGATTAATTTTCTTGAGGGAGTATTGCATGAAAGACGAAGTTGTCTGCTTAAGGTTCCTCATAAAATTGAAAGGATGTGATAACTCGGGGATGAAAAATGTGTTTATAGAGGGAAGAGTATTAATTTCGATTTTCTTTTTAAAATTGTAAATCTGTATATAAAAAAAAAAAATTGGTATTTAGTTAGATTTCTATACTAAGATAAAATGAAGACAAATTTTGTATTTAAATCTTGATGTTATCTTATTTAGGTGAAACCAATACTTATGAATCTATCTACAAAAGTATTGCATTTAGTTAGATTATATTTTGAGATGAATTAAAAAAAACTATCTTAAATTTTAGGCATTAAAATTTTGAAATCTCAAAATTCATAAAGAAATAAAACTTAAATCTCAAAGTTGAAAAAAAAAAAAAAAATTTTAACTAAATTTATATATAATGCGTTTATTTTTTTTCAAGGTGAATCTTAATACTTATAATATTAATTCATAACAAATATTTCCTTTGATATCTATCTTTAATTATTTTTTAAGTCAATTAATGACAATATGTACACGTATGTAGGGACAAATATTTGTGTAAAGAAAAATGATGTACAAATATGTAAAGAAAAGTAGAAAGAAGGGCTAGGAGAATTTACAAAATGATTCATTCAATTTGACCTACATTTCTTGTTAAGAGCAATTTTATTCAAGATTTAATAAAAGATATAATGCAATAGAATTCTTTGAATTCTATAATAAAATACATTAATTTGTCACTATTTGACATGATAGGTCTTACCATTAACAATCACATGAGATATTTGAGTTTTACATCTCTATATATATTGATACGATTTTGAATAGAATGCAGCAATCGTTGTACATATTACTCACAAACTATGATATATTTATTGTACATCATGTATTCGTTTAGAGTAAAGAATTTTTCTTTATTTGATCCACCTTGTAGAGGGATATACTCGAGATTGTAAAATATACTATTTTAGACGTTTTGAGATATACATCCATGTATACATTAGTACGATTTTCAACAAGAATGTCGCAATCGTTGATCCTAACCCCCTTCTCGAACATGTTACAACGTTCCCCCTTCTCGAACATCTTATAACATTTGTCGAGACATATAAGAAGCGACTGGTTTTCAATTTTGTTTCCAAAGGATTGGGCAATCAACACTTGGAACTAACTTCAAACTTCACCTTCTTCATTAGAAAAAACGTACATCGACCCCGTTGTTCACCTCGTCATACACTACTGTGTAGACGCTCCAAAACTCATAAATAAGTATTTGAACCAGTCATCATCTTCAACTTCCTAATCGATATGGTTCTCTATATAATAAAAATTAATTAACATGTTAATTGATGTGGGTATATACTTTTACATATGTTGTAGATAAATTTAAAATATACTTATACGTTGTTCAATTGATGTAAATATAGAAACTAAATTGAACGAGAAATAGATGAAAAAAAAAAGATATTGGGTACATACTCTTTACATATCCTTTTATACTTTGTTTCAACCTTAAACATGAAGATTAATTTATCTTCTAACCAAAGAGAACTTGAAAACAAAGTAAATCATATGTTTTTTTTCTTCGAAAGACAAGAAAAAATTATGGTGACATAATACTGAGTTTATGGAGAAAATAGGACATGAAGGAGGAATTAATTCTTTTGAATTGTTTTTATTTATTTATTATTGTTATTTTTATAAATTTCCTCCATCCGATGTTGGAGAGAATTGAGATTTTGGGAAGATAGGGTGTGATTGATGGCTATGATGTATGATAATATGATAAATTAAATGAAAGAAAAATGTTAGATATTTTAAATTTGTAATTGAGATATCATTTGATCAAATGTATTTTGAAATTTAAAACCGATAGGTAAAAGTTTGAAAATCTATATGGTTGGGAGAGATATTTGCTCCATGATTTTAGGGGTGAGTTATTTACTTTTAAATAGATTTATATATTATTTAATAAAATTAATTGTAACGGTATTATGGGCATACTTTAATTCTCTTTTCTCTGGTTTTCAAAATTAGACATCAATTTAAATGCTAAAAAATGTTAGTTATTTTCTTAATAAGTTTGAATAAAGTAGCCATTTGCTACTAATACCATTTTTTGTTCCCATTTCCAAAGCTTTTCAAACATCTATTTATACTGAAATCTAAAGTTTAATTTTAGTAATAAGGTATGTGGAGATGTGGGGAGTGAGAGTGTGGGTGAGAATGTGTGTAGAGAAAAAAAAGGGAAGGAAGAGAATGGAGTTGTTGGGATTTTATTTATTTATTTTTCATTTTGAATGATTTTAAAATCAAATAAAAATCTCTTTTTATTTCAATTTTTGTAAAGCCACGATATTTTAAATTTTCAAGTTATTATTATTATTTGTAATAAAAAATAATTCATTAATCATAATAATTGTAATGGAAAGGCATACAAACTCATTCCCAATAAAATATGAGCAAACATAAAGAAAAAATGAACTTCTTAACTAATAAGACATCGTTCCACAACTCGGACCGACATAGACCACAAAACGACAAGTTAGAAATAAAAAAGAATTCTGGAAGATCGACATAACCCAAAAAGCAAATCATCTTATATTTGAAACTTGAAGATCCCACGACCGACTTAAGAATTTCAACACTTCAATGGTTGAGTTTTGATGAACTTTGAGGATTAAATCAACGGATAGAAGAAATACCGACGAACACGTAACCATCAAAAGAAAAGAAAGAGTCTCCAAGACCGTAGAAGAATGAAGACACATTTGAGGATAATAATAATTCGATCATATAGTAGAGAGACCTTTATCAATCAACTCGTCTTCAAGTTATTGCTTTTTGTTAACAACCAAAGTGTCAAAATATAACTTTTATAATAAAATCAAGATGGACCAAATGCGGTGTCTTCACTCATCCTTTATTATTTAAATTTTTTTGAAGCATGTTGAGGTAGTTGATTAAGAAGAGTTGATGAGATCATGGGCACATGCTTGAGTCGTTTTATTCCGCATTAAATTTAGGACGACAATAAATGTATTCTGCACTTTTATAAATTTAAACTATTTTTTGTATTAAAGATGATTTTGTCAAATTATTTAATTATAATTAATGAGATAGAAAATTATTTTTTCAAAAATTGTATCATATTAAATTTATTCGAGTCGATGCATTTAATAGTATGTAACTATCCTTAAAGTCTAGCTGGATTTTTTCGGGCCATTACAAAAAGAATAAAATTTATTTTAGCCTTATATACATTTTTATATCCATGACTGTCCAGACCAATTCTTAAGTAGGTAGTCATCATGGACTCATCACTTCAATCATCTCAAAGTTCTTTTTGACCACTAAATCACTTCATGATGATTAATCTAAACCCAAAAATGTATCATCAATATGTATTTATTCGTAGTTATTTATTTTTGTCAGATCAATTCATTTTATTTCTAAACATAGAAAATATGCTTCTTCTTTTTTAAGAATAAATGTATACTTAATTAGTTATTAAGCAAGTTATTGTTAAAGGTTAAGCGGTTTTTTTTTTTACAGAAGGTTAAGCGGTTAGTATATTAGTTGAGTATCAACCAATATGAATATAATTTATTTTTTTAGTCAAATATCGATTTTAGGAATCAAACCCGTAACCATAGTGTTGAAGTAGATTTTCAACAAACAATCAAACCATCAAACCACCGACCCTTTCGATATATGAATATAGTTCAATTGATATCTTCTAAGAACGATTTTAAAGTTGGGCTTTTTACGGCATTGGACCAAATAAAAAGAAATTTTGCAGGCGTGTTCAAAAAAACAAAAAATTGCAAAAGTAATCCCCCTCTTAATTAAAGAAAATTGGTTTTATAATGAAATTACATAAATATCCTCCACTATAAATCAATCTTTACTAAAATACAAAAGCACTCAATTTTGAAAAATAAAAAAAAATCTTCCAATATTGTGGACATTTTTCAACTTTCATTTTCAACCTATAATTATCTCCTTATAAATTTCCCCAATAGTAAGGTTGTAAATAACATTTAAAAAAAAAAAAAAAAAAAAGATTTTATGTGAGATACGCTATTTCTTTGTTAATGATAGTTGTTTTGATTTTGCCAATTTTTTGTAAAAAATCTTTCAATCATGTATTAATAAATAAATATGTCATAAAAGGATTTCCATCGTTTTCAAACTGTCTTACAAGCTTATTCTTCTCAATTTCTCTACTCTTCGTTAGATTTCGCCATATTGTTTCTATCGATTTCCTTTGTTTTCAAACTGCCTCAGTTGCTAACAGTATTATTAGGTTTCACGTATTAATCTGAAAACCTAAACATTGTATGAGATTTCTAAAATATGTATTGAACTTTTAATACCGAGGTCTGAAATCTCTATTGATTGTTTAATCATGTATGAGACCAAAGAAATTGCAGAAGTTAGGTTTATGTATCTTTTGTTTTTTGAGATTATAATAATTGGGGGTGGGAGATTCGAACCCAAGACCTCTAGTCATTGGGCATACACTAGTGCCGCTAAGCAACTGCTCATGTTGGCAGTTAGGTTTATGTATCTGATTGCTCACAATTATTAATATATTTTAGTACGATATTATAAATACTCATTATACCGGTATTATAAGAAAAATATGTGAGATACTTATTAATAGTAATGACTTCTTTTGTTAATTTTTTTGAAAGCGACCATATTTTTAGAAAAAAAAAGATGAACGAACAAGTAGCTGAATGATTATTAAGTTATAGAAGTTGCCGTTAAAATTTTTAATCTGTATTTATTTAGTAATACAAAAGTTTTAATATAAAGAAGTATTTATGGATAAAACTTTTGTGGTATTGATGATGTTATGTATGATTACTATAATTTTTTTAAAAGAAAAATCGTACTGCTTCTCACAATTTAATTACATATATGGACAAATTCTAAAATATTTTCATTCATAATGATTAATATAGTTTAATACTCTATTCTAAAAAATGTGACAATACTCATTAATACCGATGACATTTTTTGCTTTTTTTTTAGAGTGGCCGTATTTAAAAAAAAAAAAAAAAGATGAACGAAGTAGTCTTATGATTATTAGATTATAAAAGATGTCATTATAATTGTGTTCTCCAAAAATTTCTAATGCAACCTTAATAGAATTTTAGACAATTTGATATTAAGAGCATCAAATCCAAAAAATTGAAATCCATCCAATGACAGATAGGAAAAAGAATGATAATAAAAATTAAGATTTGAAAAGAAAAAAAAAAAAACAATGAAAATCATGAAATTTTGAAAAAAGGAATGAAACGTAATTAATTTTTTAAAAAAAATTGCTGAAAGAAATAATAAAAACGAAGTTAAAAAACTGAAAATGTAAGATTTCAAAAAATAAAATGTAAGAAAAAAATCATAACGGCTCATTGAATGCCACGTGCCCACCATAGCCATTCATTAAAAGCCCAAATGTGATTTGAAGAAAAAAAAACGTGTGAAATTTAGTTTCCGAGCAGAGAAAAAAAACCGTGGAGAAGGAGGGTATAATAGGTATTATAAAAAAATATTATTAATTAAATTTAAAATAAAAAATAGATTTACAAGTATTTTAAGATGTCATTAGATTTGTAATTATTTTCTTAAATTTGGTTATTCACTACAATTTTCCTTTAAAGTTAGAGGGTCCATTTTCACCAAAATATTGTCAAATTAAGAAAGCTTTACGGAAAAAAGAAAAAAATTTATGCTCATTTTGATAATTCTTATTATATTTATCCTTGACTTCCCAATAAGTTATTTTTTTATAAATAAATATTTTAAATTTAGATCATTCTCACAAAAGTAGTTACAAATGGAAATAGCCAGTCAAGAGTCAAAACTCAAATGAAGAGGGGTTTAAATATTATATTGTACTTGTGGGCCTGAATCTAGAAGCTGTATTAACTTTCACACTCATGATTGTGGAATTTTTGTAGAAGACTACTTTTGCAGCTAGGAATCTAACCAAGAATGAGAATTTATTCAACATCCAATATTGTGACTATGATTATATATTATTAAAGCATTATTATATGATATGACAGAATTCTTTATAAATAAAATGGTAATCAAAAGATTGTTTTTTTACATTAAAAATATCTTCTTATATTTAACATGAGTTTTGATAAATTGGTACAGCTTAAAAGTTTGAATCTATGCATAAACAATTTAGAAAAAAAAAAAAAAAAAGTTTTTTTCCTTTTTTAGGAGAATTGTAATTGAAATGAGTATCTTGTCTAAGTTTTTAGAGTAATGGACGAGAATGAAACTCAGTTGGTTTGGATGTATAAATTTTGTTCTAATTAGGGACCATAAATCCTACGAGGAGGGCTTTACTGTTTTCAAATAAATGAGAGCACTGAACTAAATTAACACTAAACAATGAAACCAACACGTAATCAATTATTTCGATTTTTCTAATAATTACTAATCACGCATGAATAAATACTTGTATATATTATAAAAAAAAAATACATTATTTTATTTTATTAATTAAAAAAAAAATAACCACACCTGATTAATTTAATTATTTAAAATCAAATTGTAAGGAAAAAAAAAAAAAACCACACCCAACTAATTTCTAAAATCTTGAATTAGCAATTTCAAAATCACTTCCAAATATATACTAAATCCAAAATTAATATTTGAATATGAAATCATTTATACTTATCTATTTAATATCGATACTATATTATAGAATGAAATTGTAACACGTCGATTATTTTGATTGGTAGTAATTCATTTCAACTTCACAATTATGAATTTGATCCTATAAATGAGTATATAGATTGGTTATGTGTTTGAATTGTCGTCTCTAATTATTGTTGAATTAACAAAAACTCAATTTTATAAATGGAAAGTAAATAGAGAATATATTAGTTTTAAATAAAAGTTGAATAGCCAATTGAAGCTATTGTTTTATCATATTCATACATTAGGGTTGTTCATCGGCCGGTATCAATTTTTGGTGTGAAAATTAACATCAAACCGACCTATCGATTTGCTTAAAATTTTCGGTTAAGTTGGTCGGTGTTGGTGGGTTAAATAGTTAATTCATTTTATTTATTTATTTTATTAAAAAACATATTCATCATATAATTTTTGAACAATGAGAATTAATTTTAAAAAATAAATATACCAAATAATTTTTACAAACACATTTAAATTTAAGATACTTTTGCAATAATTTAATTAAAACAATCTAATTAATTATATGAAAAATATTAATATATAGAAGGAAATTTTTTTATAAATATATCAACCCAACCGAGCACTTAATCAAAAAAATTTCAGTGAACTATTTTCTAACCAATACCAACCAATATATACTTGTGAAAAGTTTATTCTATGTATATATTTTGTGAACAGACCAACAACTTATAATCTAGTCGGTTTCTGTCAATGGAATTAATTTTTGGAAAATTTATGAACTCTCTATATCCCAGCCAATGACCATTAGACAATGAGAGTGTTTGTTTACCATATTTAAAGAAGATTTAGCTTGAGAAGTTACATTGAGTAGTTAAAAATTGAGAATTATAGTCAAAAACTTGTTTAGATGTAGTTTTTGTATAGAAAAGTTAGAGTGAAAACCTTATTTGGATGTAAATTTAAAATGAATAGTTAAAAAATGAATGATTAAAAATAAATGGTTAAAAATGAGTTATTTTGAATGATTTAAAATAAGTGGTTAATTATAAATGAATGATTAAAAATGATGAATTATTTTTAAAAGTAAAAAAATAAAATAAAAATTAATAAAAATTTGTTTGAAGGTAAATTTTGGAAGATGGGTCGCCTTAAATAAACCCAATATGGCAAACGAACGGCCCCAATAAGTTCTAATGTTTAGCAGTAAACAAAATAACCGTAGACATAGATTAAAACTAAAAGGTCGTAATTCTTACTCTTTTGTTGTCTCCAAATTGTGTGGTGTGGCAGTTGAAGAACAAGAAGGCGAGCTCCGACTGCAAACGCGAGTAAGTTTCCAGTTTCATCTCACTCTAAATTCCTCAAAATTGGAAATGGAATCACTGATCTGCAATTTTCATCCAGCGCCAATTTCACGAATCCATAAATCTTCTCCTCCGCTCACATCTCCTTTCCCGCAGGTGCGATTCGTTCGCCGTCGGAGCTTCAGAAAAACCCTAATCATGGCTCACTCCGATCCTCAGACTCCCGGTAAGGCAACATTCTTACTTTATCGCATTTTAAACCCTATTCATTCGCTTCTTTGTTATGTTCGATTATGCTTGAAACTTGTCTCCATTTTGTTGCTGACTTGGGAATTGACGATTTGAAGTTTTTGATGGTCATAACTATTCAATAGAACATTAACCGGGAAGGAAATCATTATGGGTTTATGGGTTGGCTTGGTAATCAAGAGGGTTTTGAGAAATTGAGAGGTTATAGGTTCATTCGTTGGTGGCAGCTAGGAATTAATTTCATACCACAGCCAAATGTATGTTGTAGAGTTGGACGGTTTTCGCTTAAAAATAGTTGAAGTCCATGTAAGGTAGTCCGGTCCAGACACTCACGTAGATACATAAAAACAAGGTACATCATAAATTTGGTCCCTATGATTTTAAGAAGGTTAGAGTTTAGTTCTTAGGGTACAAAAAAACTAGGATTTAGTCTCTATGGTTTGTAAAAAGTCAAAATTTAGTCTATATGGTTTTAAAAACTAGAATTTTGTCTCTATGGTTTGATAAAACTTAAAATTTAGTCTTTTTCGATCGTAATCGCTGGCAAGTTAAATACGTGGAAGATCATTATTTCATGCGTAATCGATGTGATTCACTTAACTCACAGTCTCATAATTCACATGTGAATAACTAACTTCCAAGTACTTAATTCGCTAACAATTAGGAACAACAAAGACTATTTTTTAGGTTTTATCAAACCATAAGAACTAAATTCTAGTTTTTAAAACCATAGAGACTAAATTCTAGTTTTTGAAACCCTAAGTACTAAGTTAGAACGTTCTCCAAACCATAGAGACCACCGAACTTGCAATTTACCCCTAAAAAGGAAGGATGTCTCTACAGTTGTTATGATTAAAGAAGTATTGTAGCATTTTGGTGTTTGAAATAGAGAGGAAACATGTTCTGCCTTTATTGATGCTAATTGTAGTTGACATGTTATGATAAACTAATATTAACAACTAACTTAGCCTAGGCAATTGTTACAATTTGCATTACAAGATTGTTAACTCATAAATTCTAATTATACATGTATAATGCAAAACTAACATTTGAATTGGACTTCTCAGTGCTTCAACACCAGAAAGTCATAGTACCCAACAAAAATGGTCAAAAACTTGTCGGCATACTTCATGATACGGGATCAGCAGAGATTGCCATTTTGTGCCATGGTTTTTGTTCTACCAAGGTTTGCTTGAGAACTTATAATACATTTTTCCAAGTTCTGTTTTCGCTCTTTCAGTTAAAATTTGGATTCTTTGAAGTTTGTATATGCATAAAATTGTAAGACTCTGCATTTGTGGAAATAATGCGTGTTTCCAATGCGAGTCATATCTAATTTTACAACCATCAAATTATTAGCTTTGGTGATTACATATACAGCTCGGTGATCCAACTTGCTTTTGTGGCTTCACCTTGATAAAGCTTTAAAAGCTTATGGTTTCTATTTTCAGGAAAATGATATAAGTGTAAACCTTGCCAAGACATTAGAAAATGAAGGAATCAGTGCCTTTCGTTTTGACTTTTCTGGAAATGGGTAAGCCATGTGGATATTAGTGTAATATTCTTCTGTTGTTCCCACATATTGTCTGGAATAGTATTAGATTACCTCATTGTGGGCTTTTCTTACTAAGGATTTTTGTGATTATCATATAGGTCTTATTCTTTTGGATTGGGGCCCTGTGTTGCTTACAGCTAGTTTCTTCTTGGACTCTTTTTTTGGGCTTTTTTTGTACCCTTGCATATTTTTTCATTTTTATCAATTGGAAGCGCAGTTTCTCCTTAGAGGAAGTACATGTGGTTAGTTATCCATGACTATTTCCTGCAATAGTTTTATCTTTTTGAATGCTTCTAGACCACCTAATTAAATGGGATAGGAGTATAGAATAGCTATATGGAAAATAGCCTAGCAGCTTTTTTTTTTTTCTTTCTAACTTTGTATCATTAATCAAGGTAATAGCTTACCACATCTATCACCCTTTTATAAACCATGTCACTTTATGTTGTCCAATTGTCCACTTTATCATACTCTAATTATATCTCATTTTGTCATTTAGCTATTCATTAACAACAAAAACTACATAAAGTTATGATTCAAAATTCAGTAACATAATCGTATCTTCTCAAAGTTGATAGATTTAGACACAACCATCAACTATATTTGTAATAAAACCTCTTTTTTTTTGTCGCCAAGGGGTGGCGCGGTGGTCAAAGACTTGGGCTTTGAAGGTATGCTCCCTTCATGGTTTCAGGAGATTTACCTGTGACATTAATTTGTAGATACGTCCCGTGTCTCCATTCTTTCGATGTCTTCCGGTGCTCAGGACGGGCGTGGTTAACCCCAGTTATTGTGGAGCGTCACCGATTTACCGGTTTATAAAAGTGTCTGTTTTTTATTAAAAAAAAAAAAAGAGAAAGAGTTGTAAGGTTTTGGTATCGATACCCTTACACATTTCTTTGGGGATTATGGTTTGAGAGAAATAATACACAATTCATTGAGAAGAAAGCAGTTGTGGAAATAGGCGTTTAATATGTTCATAATTATACTCTAGTAGATTCAGATTGGGATGGTTTTCAGTAAGCTCTTAGTGGGAAACTGGGAGTTTTGTTTTTTTTTTGGATAAGAAACAATGGGAGTTTTGTTTTTTACTGTATATATTTGCTACATCAATGAAATTATTGCTTGTTTCCAAACAATAGATTGGCCGTGAATGCAGTAATGTAAATTTTTACATCAAACCTCCTCTCAAGCTGCTTTTCTTGTGAATATTGTCTTATTACAGGGAAAGCGAAGGTTCATTTCAATATGGTTACTATCATGGAGAGGCTGATGACTTGCATGCCATAATTCAATATTGGCGTGCAGCAGGCCGTGTCATAAGTGGAATCCTTGGGCATAGCAAAGGTTGTCAGTTCTTTCTCTGTGCTCAGCACCGAATAAGTTGTAGATAATAATAATATGACCTTACTCTGCATATCATGAACTTCGTCAAAATAGTCATTTTTTTTATTCAACAACATTTGGGAGAAGGGGAAAGAGGATTCGAACATGTAATCTCATGGCTACTAGGTTATACAAGATGCCGTGCTCTTGTTGGCCAAAATAGTCTTAATATTTAAAGGATGTTGCAGTGTTTGAAGTATCTAGTGAAATTTAAAGTTTAATGGCAGTTTGATTACCATCATGAGTTGGCCTAGTAGTCAAATCATAACCTTATATATCATAAAATGCTTATAGATTATGGGTTCAATTCGTGGTAATCAACTACCTAGAAATTAGTTTCTTATGAGTTACCTTGACAACCAAATATAGTAGAATCAAGTGGTTCTTCCTTAAAAATAGTCGAGGTGAGCGTAAGCTAGTCCAAACACTTATGGATATAAAAACGAAAAGACTATGTTTTGTTCAAGTATGTACAACAGAGTATAAATACCAGATCAACCAGCACAATATATCTGTTTCCAAGGCTTCGTTTGGTAACCATTTTATTTTTAGTTTTTGGTTTTTGAAATTTAAGCATACAACAACCATCTTATCATATGTTTTTTCTTACTTGGATGCCGACATCTTATCTATATTTTTAGTAACCAAACCAAAATTTAGGAACAAAAAAAAGTCAGTTCCAAAAGCTTGTTTTTTAGTGAAAATAAGCTTAATTTTCTTAAAGAAAGATGTATACATTGTAGGAAATTTGAGTGAAAATAAGCTTAAATTTCAGAAACCAAAAATAAAAAATCAATTGGTTATCAAACGGGGCCTTAATTATCAGTTTATTAGTTTTCTTTCAAATAATTGCTTTAATTATGAATAAATTAAATGCAGGGGGTGATGTGGTGCTTCTATATGCTTCCAAGTATCACGATATCAGTTTTGTTATCAATGTTTCTGGACGTTATGATCTAAAAAAGGGTATAAAAGAACGCTTGGGGGATGGATTTATGGAAAGAATTGAAAAGGAAGGATATATTGATGTTAAGAATAAGAAAGGTAACTATATTGCAGTTATTTTGAAAATTTTCTGGGTTGGGTTATTCACCAGTCATATATTTTCTGCACTTAAACTTAATTCTCAGAAATTTTAATTGGGGCGTATACACACGTATAAAATACTTTTGGTGCACGTTTAACTCAATATTTGGTTAACATTTTGTGTTTTCAGGAAAAGTAAAATATCAAGTGACGTGGGAGAGCTTGAAGGATCGCTTAAACACTGATATGCATGAGGCTTGTCTTCTTATTGACAAAGAATGCAGGTAAAACTTGCGAGAAAGTCTTTTTTGGGTTCTCAAATTTTGAATTTAACTGCCAGTTAGTTCCTGGAGTTTGAAAGTGGTGTTTTTTACCCTAAATTATAAAAGGAGAAGTTCGAAAATATAATTTTATGTTGGATTTCTTGTATGAAATAGTTCTCCAAAGTATATATAGGGGATTTTTTATGAATAATAAAAAACGGAAAAAAATCTATGGATGTCAAAATTTTGGAAAAAAATTCAAATATAACAAAAACTGATTCAATCAAGTTAAACTGATGATTTCAATTGAGCCACCCATAAAAATATGACTTCGATCAAGTGAAACCGATAGTTTCAATCAAGTTAAACGGATTGAAAACATGCAAGTGAAATTGATTGAAACGTTGAAATATTTTGATGTGTGTGAAATGTTTTTCAGAGTCCCTATAATTAAAATAGGGAGGCTAGAGTTTGCTATCTACAACAACTTTATATATGTGAGACAAATATATCTCGACTCTCATGGATCTATTGAATTTTCTTTTCCAAACTATCTGGTTGATGAGAGAAAATTTATATTGGACCAAGCAAACTGTTCTTCTCTTCTTTGCTGGAAACCAAGAAACCTTAACCGATTAATGATGATATTTGATAGGGTGTTCACAGTCCATGGATCTGCAGATGAAGTAATTCCTGTTGAAGATGCATTTGCGTTCGAGAAAATCATACCAAACCATAAGTTGCATATCGTCGAAGGGGCTGACCATGGCTACACCTCACATCAAACAGAATTAGCCACAATTGTTTTGAATCTCGTCAAAACAAGCCTGTAAGTACTTTCAGCATCTGCTTACAGGTTCCTGATGGATCTCTTATTAGATGTTCCTATGAATAATGTGCTGATTATTAAGCTCAAATAAATTCCATTTTTGGCTTTTAATCCGCCAGAGTTGATCATGAATTTCAGTGTTGGGTTACTCTCTACCAAACGGTTTTTTTTTTTTTTTTTTTAAGTTCAATAATATGTGGGTGGGTTAGAGATTTGTGCCTTAAGGATTTAAGCTTATGTTAAGTATATGTAGGTCGAGTTTTTCAATGGCAATTTTTGTGTATTTAGTATTTACCCTAAACGAGTTTTTCAATTTGTGGTTATTGTTTGAGCAAAAAATGGATATTTTTTTTCTTTTTCGTTGTAGGATAGGGATACTATTATTAGGTTTAAATTATATACGTAGTCTTAAATTAAACGGAGAAAAAAAGGAAAAAAAGAACTGAAACCAAACATAATTCATTAGAAATCTTTATTTTATTGTATTTTATATTTTTTTGATATCCATGACTTTTTTCTTTCCGTTATCGTATCATCTACATCTATCACCAAAATCTCCCTTTGGTCTTTTCGTTACTTTACTATTTTTTTCTTTTTTATCTAATAGATTGTTGAAATTTTACAAATAATAATAATAAATAAAACAAATGTTTTAAAATTGTTTCCATTACTACTACCGCTATTACTATTTTCCATTTATTTGTTTATATATCTAATATATTCTAAAACTTTGCTGTAAAGATGAAAGGAAGAGGATCTTTTTAGTCTAGTAAGTTTGGGTCATTTTGTAGACTTTTTTTTAGGTTATTGAACTATGAATTAGGTTTCAAAATCAAACCATCAATTCTTGGAATAGTTCATTAGTCTTCAAAAGTTATTCAAACAAAAATCTCACCCTAACAAACGATTTCTCCACCTTTTCCTTGGGAGAAGGGGTGAGTCAAAAAGAGTAATTTGTTCCAAGTATATATAAGTTAAAATTAGATCTTTACAAATATTAAAACTAAAATGGAATAGATTCAAAGTACTTGAACCAAAAAAAGATATTTTAACAACAAAAAAATAAAATATTTAGAAACATGTCATTGGAATGAAGTGTGATTCTTTAGCCAACATGATATAAACTAATAT
This sequence comes from Sechiopsis laciniata, assembly GCA_037833695.1. NCBI lineage: Eukaryota > Viridiplantae > Streptophyta > Magnoliopsida > Cucurbitales > Cucurbitaceae > Sechiopsis > Sechiopsis laciniata. Next base: position 2,333,079 of record JBBMKA010000009.1, on the reverse strand, counting down.
GAATAAAGTGGGCTAACCTAAAATAAGAACATGCAAACAAAAATACTTGGTATAGTTGGGACATCTTTTAAACCAACTCCTATGGCACACATTAATAGTTATGTATTTTTTAATATTTTTATTTATAAAATAAATTTATGTAGCATCAAATGAGGTTGCATATCTCTAAGGGGTGACGTGGTAGTTAAAGGCTTGAGACATGAAGGTGTACTCCTCTTTCTATACTTTGGGTATAGTGTCCGATTTTTGAGTTTCCAAAACAAATGAGATCACAAATCTAAAATGTAGAGATTTCCATTTTCCCCGCAGGGCCGGGGAATCCTCGGTTAGGCGGAGAACGGGGGGGAAAAATTTTCCGTGGGCTAATCGGGGTCGGGGACGGGAAATGTATTCCTCGTCCTCGATTCCCCGATCCCTGTCCCGTTTACTTTTTTTTTTTAATATTTTTTTTTCTATACTTTACTCCTTTAATTTTCAAATAAAAATATATTTGTTGATGAAATTATCTATTCATATGAATAT
>JBBMKA010000009.1:2319272-2332457 GCA_037833695.1 Sechiopsis laciniata | reverse complement strand
TATATATATTTATTTATTTATTTATTTATTTATAATTTATAAAATTTGATAGTATCTAATATAAAAAAAGTTCACTCTATAACTGCATAGTTCCCAACAAAAACAATAATTTAATGACAATTAGTGTACACCTTTTTTTTATTACAATTAGTATACACCTAATGATCAAGATATTATAAGTTTGAATGATAACTTAATCTTTTAAAAAAAAAAAAAAAAAAAATACATATGTAGATTTCTGTTAATTGTTTTTAACAAATGACTCTTTTATGATATAAATTTTAGAATTATGTTTACGTTTTATTTTGTTAATATTAATTTTTTTAAAAACCAATTTGATTAGATTTTTTTTTTTTTTTTTGAAATCATTAGAAAAAAATTCAAATTTAATATAAAAATTAATTAATTTTTTTTAATATATTGAAAAAGATTAAATATTTGAAATCGTAAACACCAAAATGATATTTGATGTTATAATTATTTAGTCAATTAGCTTATTCATTTACTTAAAGACTTATTTTGGCGTATACCAATGGGTCCAAAGCCGTGAAATTGTGGAAGTTATTTATGGCGTAAATCAGAAAGAGACAGATTTATAAGAAAATTAAAAGTGTTCTATTACAAAAAAAAAAAAAAAAAAAAAAAAAGTGAACCGCGTGGCGAAACTTCCACAATGTCGTATCCAACTCTCTTTTTCATTCCATACAACCATCGGTTTTTGACCTTGACTTTTAATTCTGGCGTTACTCCGAAAACGACATGTCGTATGATTTCCCATCCGGAAATAATAGTCTACCAGCTGACTCCAAAACCCATTTCCATGTTATTGCAATTGCACGGCACTTTCACATCTTACTCTACTTTTCTTTTCATTTTAGGTTATAACTAAATAAATATATATTAAAACTTTGCTCTTACTTCAAAAATATCGAATATTTCATTCAAAATATTAAACACAAAATTTGATTCTCTTTAGTATCTCACATAAAAAAAGAATGAAAACTTTATAATAATATATAATAGTTTTTCGTTTTATTTTGTTGTGTGTGGCACATATTGCCTTCACTATCCTTTCTTCTTCTCTTTCATTTTTTTTGTAAAAAAGACAATTCGTTAATCAACCATCCAATATAATACAACCAGCCTCCACGAGGGAGCCAACAATAGGGAGGAGAGTCCCCCTCCAAAGAATATCACTCTCTTCCATAGTAGAGGAAGAAGCGATCCAACAAAAATAAAGAGGTGTTTTCAACTTAGCCAGACTATCAACCACTTTATTACAACATACAATATCTCTTACAAAAGAGAAGCTAATCACACCACACCTTATAGAAAAATGTTTAATATCAACAATAATATTGTTGAATTCACTACAATATTAGAATTAATAACATCCTTCGCATTAGACACTACAACAATGGAAGGAAGTCAAGGGATTCTGGTTTCAAGAATAGACTTACAACTCTCTCTCTAATAGCAACCTCCTCTAGGAACTTAGCATATAAGCTTTACATATCAGCAATATCCACCCAAACATCTTCAGCTTCCCAACCCAGACACAAACCATGACCAGCCAATTCCCTTTCCCCAGATGAGAGGGAAAACGAAGCACCAGAAATCAGCTTCTAACAGCTACGAGGAGGCGCTATCCACTTTGCCTCAGTTTTACTAATGGGCTTGAGAACATGGCTCCGCAAACAACAAAAAATGAGAGTCAAATATTTCTATCAATTAAATCACGAAGATTATGGAACTCTTTATATATGTAGTTATTAATATAGAGGTTCCTAAAGTTTCATAAACTCCAAATAATTATAAGAGCTTTAACACGATAATTCTTAGGGATTCTAAGTAAAACATTCTCAATAAAATCTAGCCCCGACTCTTTATCCCTCAAAAAACTATTAAAATCAATGAACCAAGAAAACATATACCTCCAGGCTTTAATAAAAAGCTTACAATCTTTTAAAACATGCATATTCAATTTTTTTTTTTTTTTTTTTTGAGTACATATTGGAGAATGAAGGATAAATACCGATTCTCGGGATCGAACCTGTGACACTGGTGTTGAACTGGTTTAGCATATTAAATTCTTTAAGCTTCCAACACAAGGGACAGTTCACAGCTTTGGATATTACATTTAGAAGGAATAGCATTGGAAATAACACTAAAAGCCCCAACTTTAACTTTAAGGAAAGCTTTGTTGTTCTAGAAACAATTCGAAACCGAAGAACTAGATTTGGGATCAGAAGGGGTAGGATTATGCCTATTTTCCAAATAAAAAGCAATATGATACACGTTGTTAACTGAGAAGCCTTTTCAGATTATGATTCCAAATAACCTCATCGGGAGACTAGATCACACACAAGGGCATTTTAGTAATAACCAAGACATCTTCTTTATAGAAGATATCATCAATAACCTTAGAATTCCATCTCCTACCATCAAGAATCAGCTCAACCGATTTATTATACAACTTGCTTGAACTTTTGTTTTTCTATTAATGGATTCTCTACCCTCATCTTCTCTAAATTATTTTATTACCGCTAGTTACATCGAATTTATGTTCCAAATATAGTTCTAAAACATATACTAAAGATTAATGCTAACATGAGTATTCTTTTTACTAATAGATATATTTTATACTTTTCTTATGTTCGTGATTGTTCGAGTAAGTTTGTGGGCACACTTCAACATTTTTTCAATGCCCTCTTAAGACTACTTTGTAGTGATTGATTTTTTTTTCTTTTTTCCTTTTTTTTTTTAATTTATATTTTCATCTTATAATTAGTTCCATTTCCCACTCATCAAGTTGCATCGCCCATTCTAATATATATGTTGGTAGGTTTGACATGTCAACTCTATTTGGTACAATCTTATCCCGCCATATAATAAAGAGAATCTTAAAGAATTAAGCCTTTCTTTGATAATTAATTTGTATTTTATTTTTAATAATTAAGTCTATAATGGTTATTTAGATTTTTTTTTTTATATCTATATTTTATTTATATTTCCAAAAATTAAATCAAAATTGTAAAACTAAAAGATAGCTTTAAAAAACTAGTTTTAATGTTTAAAATTTGATTTAAAGAGAAGATGAAACTTCTTGTAACAAATTTGAATTGTAACAAATTTGAATGAAAACAATATTAAATTTAATAAAGAAAAACTAAAAAATCAAGGAAAATGAATCTAAAAAATTTATGAACTCAATCCATGTTTTTTTAAAAAAATCTGAACTTAATTCAAGTTGATCTCATATATAAAAATTAATTTCTTACGATTTTTTTTTTAATTTAGAATATTTTAGGATCGGACAACTATTTTGTGAGAATAATTTAGATGGGTATAAATTGATTTGAAAAAAAAAAAAAAAAAAAAACTATGATCTATTAGAAATCCAGTTTCAAACGCGTTGAGAACCAAATGTCATTTTACAATCTCAAAAACCAAAGAGAACCCAAATTCAAATCTTAAAACTTTAACGTGGTGTTCATAAAACAAAAGCAAATTGAGGCAACATAAAAAAAAAAAACAAAAGCCATTTATCTATTTCAGTCATTTGATTATTGTCAGAAAATTTAAAATACTGTAAGAATACGAACCCTACTCCAATAGGTTAAAAGTAGGGGTGAAACAAAAAACCAAAAAACCGAACCGAACCAATCCAATCCAATGGATCGGATCAATTTTTTAGCACAAAATTGGACATATCGGGTTTGTAATTTGAAAAAACCGAAAATATTGGATTGGTTCCAGTTTTCATTTTAAAAAACCAATAAAAACCGATCCAATCCGAATTATATATGTATATATTTTTTGAGATTATAAATGAATATATACTTTGTCAATAACTCATATAAAATCATTTTCCTTCCATTATTTTGAAGATTTCCTAAAGTGTTGACGATTTTCTTAATTCTCTTGAATTTCAAGTAAAAAAACATCCTTAAATAATTTTTAATAAGTTCAAAAATACTTCCGACCTTTAAAAATATTGTTGTTTATGAAATTTTTTATGAAAAATGTTTTTGATATATTAAAAAAAATTGGACATCGGATCGGATCCAAAATCAAACCGAACCAATAGTTCTATACTTTATTGGACATTAGATCGGATCAATTTTTTGAAAACCGAAGATATCGGTTCGGTTGTCGGTTTGGTACAAAACCGACAAAAACCGAACCGAAATCACCCCTAGTTAAAAGAACTATTATCTATAAATGAAAAGTTCTAAGGTGAATAAAGAAAGTTTTTTTTTTTGACAAGCGAATGAAGGGTATGTTTGTTTTGGGATGACAGGAGATGAGAAGGGGTGTTAGACCTCCAACACCTTGTTTGATTCAAGGTATTCATTATCTTCTCTCATCTTCTTTTTTTCTTTTTCTTTTTTTTTTTTAACGTTTTTTCATCTTTTTATTTGTATTTTTGTTTAGTTGTTATTTTATTATTACTTTTTTTGTGTTTGATATATTTGTGGTTATAATATTATTATTATTTAAATATATTAATAATATATAATTATAATAATTATACTATTATTATATCAAATGAATTTGAAGGTTTTGGTGAGTTCTTAGAATGCCATAAGAGAAAGAGGAAGAGAAATAGAAATGAGAGAGAAGAAATTTCAATACATTAAAAAAAAAAACAAATAAAACTTTAATAAAGCACCATTTTAACGGAGCGATACTTGACATCATTTTGAACCACAAAATTTTATACTTTAGTATTTCTCTCTTCATCAATTTAAATCAATTTTTTTAAAAAGATAAAAAGATGTGTTCCAAAATGATGGTAAGTATTTTTAATATACTTACCTATGCTTAAGCAAGTTTTGCTCTTTTAGTGGAGGAAATAATTAAATAAAGAGAGAATAATTGTCTTTTTTTAAAAAAGAAGAAAAAATATTCCATCCAATTGAATGATGACATGTGGCTGTGCAGTAAAGAAAATTAACTGCCCAGCTTGCATCTAAACTTTTCTCTTTTTTAAAATGGGTAGCTGGATTGAGCCACGTGTGCACGCGGGTTTAAATTCCAGGTTATTTCCAATTCTTTGACTCTGACCAACAAAACTTCCCTACACATTAGAAAATCCTACCACTTACCTACATGGTATCATTATATTTTTAGTTTTTCTTTATTTGTAAAATAAATTTTGTGTGGCTTCAATAATGTCATATATATAAATTGTAGAGCTCTCTTACACATTCATGTCTAAAGAAGCTTTTCTCTTTTTATAATGTCTGTTTTTAAAAATTTTCAAAAAGAATTTAGATCATGTCTTATATGATATATCTTATGATACTTATCTATATGATTTAATTTGGATCATGTTTTATTATTATTCAATCTAAATATAAAGAAATATATAAATATGGTCCAAATTTGCCTACCTGGGTGAGCATGAAAAAGTAAATCATGTCAAAATCTAACCTAAACTTTGTTTTTTTTTTTTTTTTTTGCTGTGGGCATTCGAATTTACAAACTTTTGGTTCATATACACGCACATTTATTTGTATTATTTTTCATTATTGTACTCGTTGAATAACAAAATTCATTCACATGTTTTACTATACAGCTTTAATTCAAGTAATACAAATTTGTAAATTATGAATGTTTAAGGTACAAAGAGTTTTAAGAAGCTGGGCATAAAAAATAATGAAATATCTTTAGATTTGTCTCTCGCAAACATGTCGGGTATTTTGTTATGTTTTTTTCTTTTTGCAAAAATGAAGATTTGAAATCATTTTTTTAACCAACCTCTTCATATAAGTTCGGAGCTAGATGAATATTTAGTTTAACCCGCCCAAACCCATTTTTACCGAAAGGTTGAAAAAAAAATAAAGCCACGTTAAAAAAAAAACTAAAATCAAATAAAATATGAAAAATAAAATAAAATAAATCCTATGTTGGAGGTATAGTTTCTATTTGGTGTTAAAAAAAAAAAAAAAACTTTTATCTTTAATATTTTAATAATTCTCAATTTAATCATAGAGATTTTAAAATATTTAATTACACGAAGTAATGTTAACTAGATTAATTTTAAATTATAATATATTAATAAAATAATCATTTTAATCTTGACATGGATTAAGTTAAAAATAAGCAATTACTAAAACTAATTATTATTAAAATGTCAGGGTAAAAAATTACTCAAATTTAAGAATTAAAAAAAATATTTTCCCTAAAATAAAATAAAAATAAATAATTAAGTTTTTATTGTGAATTTATGATATTTGGGAACATTTTTTGTCGGACCTACTGTGTTTAATGTAGTTAGTTGGTTGGTAAATAAATTTTGATATGGATAAATTGATTTTGATGACAATAAATGAAGCTGTCTTATTACTAAGTCAAAAAAAAAAGTCATATGCCTTTTTTCTAAAAAAAAAGAAAAATTGGCATGCCCTATTATACAAATAAGGCTCCACTATCTAATTTGTAAAAAAAAAAAAAAAAGAGAGAGAGAGAGAGAAAAATAATAGAATACTCCACTGTCTTGTATATTGGGAAAATAACTTTGGTCATATCTGACTCAATAATAAATGGAACCATTGTGTTTCTTCTCAAAAGAGTAATAAAAGATGTCTACAAAAATAAACAATAATAATAATAAAAAGAAAATTCAAGTCCTTGGTTTGGTTCCATATATATGCATGGTTTGAATTCTCCATTCAAAGTCTACAAGTTCTTCTTAGATGGCAAATGTTAAAATGTGGAACAATGGGGAGTTGGTTTCCAACTTTGGAGCTTTACTTTTTGTAGAGTTGTTGGTGGTCTTTGGTCTTTTTTTTACTTTCCTCCTCAAACAATTTTTAGGGTTGGCCCCCATATGGAGCCTAATTTCCACACACACATGTATATCAAAATATTCCACATTCTATGTGCTTTTTTAAATTTCTGAAAGAGAGACCAACAAATCCTACATAAAGCGCATTACTACTCTCAAATAATATAAGAGTCAAATATCTATTTTGAAGATCGAACTCACGATTGTCGAATTCAAATGGATTACCATCAATCAAGATCTTAACTTTTTATGATTATATTATAAATTATTACTTTTATTTTTCTAAAAAAAACAAAAAATTGATTTGTTTTGAATTGCTTAAAAAAGAACTAAATTTTGATTTTTATTCACTTTTCTAATCAACTTTGGAAAGTCAAATCTCGTGCCGCAATTGGTTTTGGATGAGTATATATAAAGATTATTAGAACTTCTTCCCCAATAAATAATAAATTATAGACGGTCAAAAAATAAATTAAAATAAATATATAGCAATGAGTTATTGATCTACACCCATGGAAAAATTTCAACTTAGTTGGCCGTCTGTTTCTGGCTGCCATGCCAAATAATATTATCATAAAGTTATGGCGTTACTTGTGGAATAAAACAAAACGTGTTTATATTGTGGGATATTATACACTATTAATTAAAAGATTAAAGTAACAATTTAGGATTTTGAATAGTTTTTTTGGGTTCATTTAATTATTTTATTTGTTCATTTAGGATTTTGAATCGAATGGTTCATCTGTCATTATTACTTGACATCTAAGCTACAATATTATAATATGAACAAGAAGCCTTGTTTAAAAACATTATTATAGTTGGACCGTGTTTATAATAATAAATCTCTTTAACTCGGATATCATAACATGTTTTTCATATGATAACCACCTTCATTTATACATTATAAATGGTTCATTGTTTCATCACATGTAATGTTTGGCTTAAATTGTGGAGTCTTGTTAAGCTATTATACACATTATTCAACAATTAATGTGTGAACTTCGATTTTTTTTTTCAACAAAACATGCTTTGTCCCACATTGCTCGTTACAGAAAGTCGGACTAGTTATTGTAGTAAATATAAGGTTTAGTTTATTTTTTCTAATGCGTCCGTGTTCAGGTTTAAAATATTTACCTTGTGACCTTTGTACCACATCCGAAATATGATGAGTTATATAAGCTACTATTTCATTACCAATTGGTTTGAGATGAAATCTTATATTATTTAATATACATACTTCGATTATTTTCATATAACAAACTTGCTAATACCAAATATGGAGTTTTTTTGGATAAATTATTGTACAAAATATAAAATTAAGCTTCAGTTTATTTATTTATTTATTTATTTATTTTTTTTACTTGTGGAGTTGTTTAACCCAGCAAACCTTTTGAGTTACGATGTTTAGTTGTCAAAATAATCGGAAGAAAATAATAATTAATTTTCTAAGTATGTAACCACCATGAATTTAATACAAAACTTCTTAGATCGTAGTGTCATTTTTTATCCCCAAATCAATCATGATGATTCTAGTCGAGTTTGTCCAATAAACTGTTGAGATTATTTTGTTTTGTCCCTAAAATTTTAAATATTTATTATTTTCTCAAATTTTAAAATAAACTTTTGGTTCATACATTTATTATTGTTACCATTTGCAAATTGATGGAGTGTGTATTCGAGGCAAGAAGTATGAGAGAATGATACAGATGGAAGAGGATGAGAATTGGAATATGGAGGAGAATAATTATTTGAGAAAATAATTACGATAAGAATAAGAATTGGGAGAAAAATATAAAGGACAAAAATCATATGTGTTTGGGATGTAAATAATGATTAAGAGGATAACGATTATTTATATTTGATATGAAGATAATAATTATTGGGAGAATAAAATAGTGAGTATGAGAATAATGAAAAGTAGGACTAAAATATTAAGTGGAAAAATACTACTTTTTCTTTAAATTCAATAAAAAATGAATTCAGACTCAGAACCTCGATTATTAAATCATACATGATATTATTGAAATAGATTATCAAATATTATATTAGTTAATGAAATAAAATAGATAATTTTACAATTTAAGGCTAGCTATTTATTTGTGTAAAGTTTATGGACGAAAATAAACAAATTTAGTTTTAAATTTAAAAGTATATATTTCTTCAACTACAAGCTTATGGGCTTATTTAGGCAGGTCCAATACTCTCATTTCTTCCACCCTACAAGATGGAAAATCATGGGCCGAATAACATGTAATTGGGCCTAAACCCGAATCAATCCATTTTGACCCGAATGTAAAATGACAAGAGAACCCGGATCCCTAGCCAGTCGCGTAAAGTGGAGGCTCGGCATCTGTTCTTCAATTCGTTGTCTGCGAATTTTCAAGCTTTTTTGCAGGGTTTTACGAGCTCGAAAATGGTGGTGAGAATTCGATTGTCGAGGCTTGGTTGCAAGAACAAGCCGTTTTACAGGGTGATGGCGGCCGATAGCCGATCTCCCAGAGACGGCAAGCATCTCGAGGTTCTAGGTTACTATAATCCCCTGCCAGGTTAATTTCTTCATTACTTCATTAATCTTTGGTTTTTAATTCGGAAAATGTGATTAATTACTCCTGCTACTTTGAGTATTGGACTTTAGATTTGTTATTCGGAAAACATTCTTTGTTTTATTTTATTTGTTTCACTTGATTCGAGTAATTTTTTGCAGGACAAGATGGTGGCAAACGTATGGGTCTTAATTTTGAAAGAGTGAAGTAAGTAGTTTTTTTTTTACTTATAACTTTCTTTATTCTAAAATGTGTGTGGTTCTTGAATTCAAACGCTGCAATGCAATTGTAAATATAGTTTACTTGTTTGTCAGAATAGAAATCTTTCGTAGCTGCTTCTCGATAGAATTTACTCCACATTGTGAGTTTTTTTTTTAGTCCGTGTTGGAGCTAGCTGATGCCTACATCTGTTATTGTCACGGTTAAACACTTGACGCTACTACATTTGATTGTCAAAGCAAGTAAATTAATTTTCAGTTAGGTGGGCACTATGAATTGAAGCATAACCTTATTTGACTCGGTTCATTGCTTTGAGTGTTATTAAGGTAAGAGAATTCTTAACTTGTTTTCATCGAGTTTCTGTTACGGGGTCTTGCAGTTAATGTACGTATTATAGTTTGTACCAAATTAGGGAACCATTTCTGAGACTAATATGCTTTATTTGAATGATTCTAGCTCTGGTTCTTAGAGATGTACTAAAAGGCCAAATTCTTCCCTGTCTAACAATTTAAGCTTTAAATTAGAATATGCTGAAATATGAAGTAGTTGAGAATTTTAGGTCTAGTGGTGCAGGCTGTCGAATTAAGATGTCCTAGTTGATAATAAAAAAAGTCCTAAATTCAAATTCATGTTATGACTTCCAATCTCAATGATACAAAGAAGTCATATTTTGCACTATATGAGTATAATTAGAATTTGAGCTACCTGAGTGAAAATGTTGAAAAATATCCTCTCTCTATTTATATATGAATAACCAAGCTTTCATTAAGATAAGAATGAAAGATCATACAAAAGAAGAGGCGTGCAAAAAGAAGAGCCCATAAAAGAGGGAGAACCTATAAAATATCAATTGACGGGTTTATATTTACTCCATTGCCTCAGTTAATTGACTCAGGCTTTTGAGTGCCACAGTGATTTGATTTGTTAGGTGTTTGAAAAGTGGTTATATTTTCTTAGACGAGCAAGAAATTGACACTATGGTACTGGCTTGCTGCCATCAGCTTGTCAAAAAGTAGCCAAGTGATCGATTGCCCATGGCGTGTCCCTTGGTTAAACGAGAAGAAAGTTATAAAGTAGAGGGAGTGCACCAGAAAATTAGATACCGAAATTCAATTTTCAAAGAATTGATCATTGAGATGATAGAGACAATGAGGTTCTCTACTTTGTAGAGCATCCATGCATTTGATCAATTAATGTTTCTCCTTAGGAATGCAGAATCTGATTCTTTGCATTCCTAATTTTAAGTTCTTCAATAATTAGTAAAAAGTTCAGACGATGTAAAGATGAATATTTTATCTTAGAATATGATTCCTATTATATGGAGGTATCATGCAATGCATAAGAGTAAACCATCATGTACAAGTCTTGAGCATTTGGCTTTTGCTCTCTCATTTCCTTGTTGCTTTGTGTGTTTCAGGTGTTAGTATTCTCACGATCTCTTGATTGCCCTATAATCTCTAAGGGCATTTTTTTGTTGGCCCTTCCCTTATAAATCTAACCCTCTCATTTAAGTTTGCTCCTTTTGTATAATGCTGTTAAACCGATAACTTGGACATCCATATCGAGGAGTTCAAGTATGCATTATCATTTGATTTCTCCTTTTCTTCCTCGGGATTTTATATTTCTCAATAGTTATTTACATCCTGAAATTTGAATTTGAAAATTTAGCTATTGATTAAGCTACCAATTTAAACCCTGTGCAATGTATTCATAAGCCTTGACTCTTTCTTTTTTAGGTATTGGCTTTCAGTTGGTGCTCAGCCTTCAGACCCTGTGCAGCGTATTCTTTTCAGAGCAGGGGTACTTCCACCACCCCCAATGACAGCAATGGAACGTAAAGGCGGTCCACGTGATACTCGTCCTGTTGATCCTATGAGCGGACGCTTCACGACTCCACAGAAGCCAACTGATGACTCCACTAGCAGGAAAGATGGCAACTCCGACTCATGAATGTTTTTGGAAATACCTACAGAATCTTTCGAGTGAGATTTCCAACTCGTCCTGTTGTTCTGGTATTAGAGTTTAATAAATCGGTCCCATTTACATTGATTGCAAGAAGATGGGTGCTTTTTGATATGGTGTCTGTAGATATCATCAATAGGAAATCCCCAGTTCCAAGTACAGGGCCCCATTGGACTGAGCCTTCTGGTAGAAGGTTAGTAATTATGTAGAAGAAAACATGCTCATATTGTCTGATTTAAACATGGTAACATCTCTGTTTTATTATTCTTTTTGTTACATCTATTGAATTGAAAGAGACAACTATCATTTTGCTTCCGAGTAGCTTTTGAAAATATATCTTTGTTAATCTATTATTCATAGTGGTTACTACTTACCAAAGAATTAATTTTTTACGAGTTTCATTGACTTCTCAATGTTGTAGGATCGGGTAGACCGTGAAAGTTGGTCCGGACAGTCATGAAAAAAAAAAACTATTATTTATAATTCGTGCGCCTTGCACTGTTTTTTCTCAATTGAATTATCTTCTTCAGTCATGTAGCCACCATACATTTAAGTAGACTTTAAATTGAATCGAGTGTAAATGGGTCGAACTCATAAAATGTTTGTACAATTTGGATGACATCTACTAATTGGGGTTTAACAAGTATATGGCTGTGATTTTGTGATTTACTAATACAAAATATTTTAATTATTCTATAACTCTGATTTTTTTTTTTTATTATATGGCGACTGTTTTTTAAAAATCTCTATAATTTATAAAAGTAATAAATGATGCATTTTGTTGGTTTTATTTGGAAGTGGAAGCAAGTTAAATTCATGGCAGTTTGCCTAAACCTAATTTATCTTGAATTTATTTTTTAGCACGTACTGCAGTTTGTGCTTTTATAATGTAGAAAGTACTGATAAATGTAGGGTTAAAAGTGGCGTAGAAAATTGAACATTTTTTATGAATGAGATGTTTCAAAGATACATTTGTGTAGTTTTGTACAAAATTGTATTGAATAATAAATATTTGTTAGACAAAATGTTCCTTCTCAAAAGTTTTGAGTTTTAAATTTAGGATTTGTTTTGTATATAAAAAGAGGATAAAATTCAAAATAAGTCTATTTAATTTAAATTTCTTTTTGAGATTTTCTATTTAAATTATTTATACATGTTAAAGCAAAACCATGCTTTTAAAAAAAATGTACTTACCATATAAAAAATTTCTGGGGTCTGGATAAAAAAACCCTAAATTTATAAATGTCACATTTTTATCACATACAAGAATATTTTGATTTTTTTTTTTTTTAGTACAAGTTTGGGGAGGGGAATTATAAATTCTACAAAAAGGGTATTATTATTCTCAAATAAATGAAAATCAAATATTAATTTTTGAAATTAAACCCGTAACCCTGGTATTAAATTAGATTTCCATCAAATATTGAAACTATTAGGCCACTAAACAATATTTTGAATTGAGAATTGAAATGTGTAACTCATTAATCAAGTATACATGTCACCAAGTATATGTGTCATCATTGATCAGTATATATTCAACTATTGTTGGGTTAGGTCTATTTTAAACTCAAAGACTTTGTTCCGTTGAAAAAAAAAACACCTTTCACAACGTCTTCTTTTCGTTTGGACCTTTTTTTTCTTCTTTTCTTCATGTTTTTAAAAATT
>JBBMKA010000009.1:2299232-2316932 GCA_037833695.1 Sechiopsis laciniata | reverse complement strand
GTGTTCATTTTTGTATTTTGGTAAAAAGTTCAAATATTTTCTTAAGAAAGATCAAAGAAATTTTGAGATACAAAACATAGTTGTCAAAACAAACTATTATGGAGTGGCAGGGTTTTGGAGAACTAAAAGGTGATGAGTTCAATCCATGGTGGTCACTTACCTACGAATTAATTTCTTATGGGTTTCTTTGACATCCAAATGTTGTAGAGTAAAACAATAATAGTCGAGGTGCACGTAAGCTGGCATAGACAGTCACAAATATTAAAAAAAAAAGTTGTCAAAACTAAAAGCCTAAAATTAAATGGTTAGCGAACGAGGTTTTAGTATAACTTAACCTAAAACAAACTACAAAATTTTTATTTCATGTTATAGTTGAGTATTTAGGCCAGCCGTTAATCCTATTACATTTGGTCACTAAGAAACTTATATCTATCATTACTTTGTAAGGTCAATGTAATCTACAGTATCAACATTTAATCACACTCTCTATAAAGTATTCGAGAGAAACTTTGTTTACTTAAACCAATAATCGCTGGTAAATGTGAATTAGTAATAGATTAGACCATTGTAAGTGCCTTCGATCATCAACAGCATAGTGTCTTTGGAGATCAGTTCACCAAGTCCATGGGGATTTATATCTAAATAACCATCCCTTTCCCCCATATACCAAGCTCTCGGTTAATATGGTTCAGAAAGGGTAAAAGTATAACGTAGGAAACCTCACTTCAATTCTCCTTTGGTGTGCAGATTTCTATTTAATACGTTTAATTTTAGTTTACTTGAACAAGAATTTAACTTTATTTATGATTTTTGGGCTATATTAATTGTTTTACGAGAAATGAAAAATATATCTATCCCAGTATTTATATTCTTTATGATGTGAAAATCTCAGGGACGCATTGTGGAAATATTTGGTCCAGAGGCTTCTGGGAAAACAACCCTAGCATTGCATGTAATTGCTGAAGCACAGAAGGAAGGAGGTTTTCTTTTATTCATGCACTGCCTAAGGACTTTTTCATTCCCTCTAACCATATATCATTTGCCTATAACATGTACTACTAAATAGCACCAAAGGTGCTTCCTCAACCCTGCTGGGTGTATTTTGTCCGTTTAACTTCACGTTATAAGACAGAACAAAAACTTAAGTTCTATGCTGGCATATATGGATTTTATTTGTTATTTTTGTTCTTCTCTGGGATTACGTTTCTGGACTTGTTATTCTTAACAGTTTTTTGCCAATTTGTAGGTTCTTGTGCTTTCATTGATGCGGAGCAAGCTTTTGATCCAGCACTGGGTAAGGCTATTGGGGTAGACATGGATAAGCTGCTTCTTTCACAGCCAGATTCTGGTGAACGGGCTCTTAGCCTTGTTGACAACCTAATCCGAAGTGGTTCTGTTGATGTTGTTATTGTTGACAGCGTAATGTTTTTTATGTGCCTCGGAACATTTTTCGGGTATCATTAGGATATCTTTATATAGAGTCTTACATTATTTCGTTACCCTGGTTTGGGAGGATCTATTATCTTTGCATGCAGCAGTAGGAAAGCTTTTTTGTTTTCTTAACATTATTCATGGTGTCTAGCGTCACAATTAATCTTCATTTCTCTTTCCTTCTAGTTCCATTTCGGTCGGTATCAGGCACAAAGTTTTTTTTTGTTTGTTAAGCCTGAAACATAATCTTGATGCATATCACTTGGAAGAATTTATATGATCAATTCTTATCCAGATTTTAATAACTATTCTTACAACGAAATTTGCATTATGACAGGTAACTGCACTGGTCCCCAAGGATGAACTTGATGGTGCAGTAGGTGATGCTCCTATGGCAATGCAGGCTAGATTGATGAGTCAGACTCTTCGAAAAGTGACCCACTCTCTATCATCATCACAAACACTTTTGGTATTTATTAATCAGGTATGATCCATATGTTACTTTTCTTAATGAAACTTTTAAGGCACAATTAATTTGTTATCTAGCTTCGATAAATATGGATGGTTGTGGAGTTTATGTTTTTCAGAGGGATCATGCTTTTGTTTGTTGCTTCTGGGTGTGCTTTTCGTAATTTATGTTACATTATCCATTCTACATTATTTTCCAAGGTTCATTAACAACCACTTATCCCGTGTGGAGTAAGCATTTGGTGTATATTGTTATCGACTTGTTTGTCGGGGCATCGAAGTATTTTAGTATTGGGTCGAGATAAAAGATATTTGTTGAGAAACAATACATTCTTGTTTGAGTCTATCTTCAGATGAGGTCAAAACTTTCGACTTTTGGAGGATTTGTTGGGCCAACTGAAGTTACTTGTGGTGGAAATGCATTAAAATTTTATGCTTCGGTGCGCCTGAATGTTGAAAGTATAGGACTTATCAGGAAGCTTGATGAGGTAAGAATTCAATTTATAGTTTACTTAAATCTTATAGAATTTCAATCGACGCTTCCCAATTTGCTCAATGGGCTACTTTCACGGGTGGTTAAATGCAATTACATTTCATGATTTCTCTGTATGAACGACACGATATGAGTATTAACATTTTTTTGTAAGAGAATTTACACATTAAATAGTACCATTTCTGTATCTTTCTAACATGATATATTTAGTTTACAGTCTTACAATAATAATGAGAGTGGGTTTGGTGGTGCTTTCTAAAAAAGCGCTTCGCTCAACCATAAAATGAGTTCAATTCATGGTAGCTATTTACTTATATCTTATATGTATTTTGTCAACCAAATGTATTAGGGGTATGCACGTAAATTGGTTCAACTCTCATCCGTATAAAAAAAGTGCTTTGATCTGAAGAGGAATTAATTTACCAACCTTAAATTTCAATCTAAAAGTATTTCTGAACTGCATAAATCAACGTACTTTGTTAAAACTGTCAAACTATTATTTATTATTATTATTTTTTTAAAATTGTGCTCGAGTAACCTTTGTTCGTTAATATATTAAAATATGTATATCTACTTCTGATCTGCATTTTCTTGTAGCCAGTAGGTAGTCAAGTTCTTGTGAAGATTGTGAAGAATAAGCTGGCTCCTCCATTTAAAACAGCTCAATTTGAGCTGGAATTTGGCAAGGGCATTTGTCGGGTAACAGAGATTATTGATTTGGGATTAAAACACCAATTCATCTCCAAGGCTGGTTCACACTACAGCTTTGATGGTCAAAGTTTCCATGGAAAAGATGCCTTGAAAAAGTTTCTAAACGAGCATGAAATTGCTAGGGAAGAACTTATTGAGAAGCTCAAGGAGAAGCTTAATGGGGAGAAAAACAAGGAAGACCTGACCGTGGATGAAGATTTTGAAGTTGTATAATTCGGTTTGCTAATGAAGAAGCATACAAAATCAATCTCAATGCGGTTCTTTCCCGAGTTACAAAATAACCCAAGTTTTTGAGGTACGCATCAAATGGTGGTGTTCTAAAGTGGCGATAAATGATATTCATCGGATGATAGATAACCCAAGTGTTTGAGGTACTTGGAATCTCCACTCTTCGAGTATAGTCTTTCAAATCTGAAACCACTAAACACAAACCTTCATCCTTTCTAACCAACTCTATTTATAACAAAATTCTTCTTACAAACTCCTTAGCTAATCACTAACACACCCTTAACATTAAAAAAGTTTTTTTAATAGCCTTCCAGTTGTTATCTTATCATGCAATTTCACTTTATGTTGTCCAAATTGTCCACTTTATCATGATAATTATGTCATATGATCATTTAGCTAATGGTGTTAGAAAAGAAATTACATAAAGTAACATCATAATTCAGTATTATTTGCTGCATCAATCATAAATGTTGCTTGTTTCTAATTAATATATTGGCCGTGAGCAGTATTGCAATATTTTCCATCAAACCTCTGCTTTACTTGTGAAATGCGAAGGTTCATTTCAATATGTTGGCTATCGCGGATCAGTATTGTTTGACAATGTCAATGGTATTAGGAGATGCCTTTCTCTATTTCTCATACACTAGAAAATATTTACATTACTTATTTGTTTTGACGTTAATTAAAATTAATTATAAACTAACCATCATGAGTCTGAGTTGATTATGATCAAATAAATGCTTTTAAATTATGAGTTTAATTTAGGGAATTTGCACTGTATAGCAACTTTTTTACCACGGTTTACAATTATAGAAACTTTTTAAAAATAATTCGTTTATAGCAAATTCTGTTACTTTTTAAAAAATCTCTATTTACCTTTTTTTTATGAAAGACTTTGATAGAATCTATCATTCTCTAGCGATGAAAGTCTATCAATTTTATCAGTAATTAATTCTATCAGCACTTATAGATAAAATTTAATGGAAGTTTATCAATTTATTTTATTTATTAGTAATTGATTCTATCAGCCTCTATTGATAGAATTTATCAATATGGAAGTCAATCAATTTATATTTTTTGCTATATGTGTAAATATTTTTATTTTTATGCTATTCATGGAATATTTTAGCCATTTTGTAATATACATGCAAAAGCTCCTTTAATTTATTATTGCTACTTATTAAGAAACGAATTACCTTGATAAACAAATACACCAGGGTTAGACGATTATTTCATTTATTTGAACTTTTTTTCTTTTTTTTTTCATGATGTTTTGGCTATTGAGAATAAAATGTTCTTAGTTCTCCATTTAATTTGTTGGGCACGGACCATCAACAAATTCGAACATTCCCTACAAGAAACGGTATTGTTAGCCTACCGTACCCGGAATAAATTTTCGTATAATTGTCTTGTATAAAATATGTTAATTATACATTTTTTGGTAATTCACATCTTCCAAAAATTGAAACATGGTTATCAATTGGAAAAGATGAAGATTCTTATCAACTTTTTTATGCCTATTTAGACATTTTCACATAATCCTCTTCGTACCTCCCATGTATCATATATCATTCTTATGGTGTACAACATACCATTTTTATTATACGTGTCTATGAGTAATAGTATTAATAGGCAATAGACGATGTACCACTTTTTTTCTTTTAATCTAATCAGTAGAATTTTCATAGACATTTTAATAGATACTCTTTTTCACCTATGTGTCTATCACTAGGTCTCAAGCGGTAGCTCAGTGGTTGAAAATTTAGATTATGAGAGTATGCTCTCTTCAAAGTTTCAAGTTCGAAATTTGCCTGTAACATTACCTTCATGTCTCCGATGTTTGGCCTAGGAATGGGCATGGTTACCCTTGTTTAAAAAAAAAACAAAAACCTATATGTCTATCACCATACCATCCTTTATTCTATTGATATAATATATTAATGATAGACTCTAATAGCTAATGAGATTCCAACAATATTTACTCAGAAAATAAAGTTAAATATGGGTTGTATACTCTTTTTAATTCTATTGATAAAATATATTCAATGATAATTCTATTGATAAAATATATTCTATCGATAAACATAATAGCAAACAAGTAGGAAAACGATCACTAATAATAAAATAAAAGGGGTTAAATGCCACATAATTACCATCTCTGAGCTATTGGTCTAGTAAATTAATGATACACTTTTTCTCAAAAACATTTGGTAGAAGATCAGAATATTGAAAAGACGAAAATAATCCCAGTCGAAGATGCTTATGGCTTCGACAAAACCATCTCTAACCACAAATATACATTGTAGAAGGAGCTGATCACAAGTATAAAAAATTTGAATTTCATTAAGGCATCCCCTTCACATGATAGATGAAGAGATGGATAAGGTAGCCCATGCTATACCATTGCCTTCTCATCTTCTGCAGTCAAGTGAAGTGATAAATCATATCCCATATTGTCCACATGCACATGAAGAGTGTATGTATGTATGAACAACATGGAGTCACCTAGTGGTCAAGAAGACCCTTGAAAAACTATCAGGTAATGAATTTGACTGGTTGATATATTCTATGACATTAGTCGAGGTACGCACAAACTAGTCTATAGAATCATATATATATATATATAAAGAAAAGAAAAAAGAGTTGTATCTGCATGCTTTGAGCTTAATGATGCTAGTTTTTTATCTATGAAATAAATGCAAACGATAATTACTTGAACCATATTTCAACAAGCAATGTTTCTTCACCTTTTCAGTCCATGGATTTTCATTTGAAATTTTTGTTCTATTTTCAAGTTCAAACTTTTTGTTACGGACCAGTCAGACCGACTCGACTCCTCTTTTCTCTGCCTCCTAGCCTCTAACTTTGTTCGGCTCTTCTTTCGTATTGCTTTTTTAATAGACAATTAAAATCTTTCATTGATGAGTGCTTCTTCTTCTGAATTGTTGAGAGCTAGAAATTTTCATGAGGCTACTTCTAACTTCTGTATTCTATGATTTTTCATATGATGTTTAAGGCAATAAATATATCTACGTAGAGTATAACAGATGTAAGTTTCTTCTATGGTTTGCTTTTACTTGCATTAAAATGATAGCTAAAGGTTGAGCTGATTGGACTGGTTAGTTCAGCTTGATCATATGATGAGCCTAATCAAATTAACGTATCTAACTGGTAGGGTTAATAGAAGTTTACAATGAAGAAAACGGAACCAAGAAAGTAGGAATGCTCATACATTCCCTGGAAACCGATTCGACCGATCGAAACTGACCGAATTAAAATCAGTTGGTCGGTTTTCAAGTATATTTTGGTCTGTATCAGTTAAATTTTTTTTTTTTTTTTTAAAAATCACCAAAATTTGTCTGTTAAGTCGGCCGGTTCGGTTAACCGACTTTATTAAATATTAATATTTTTATATAATTAATTAGATTTCTTGTTAAATTAATGCAAAATTAACTTAAATTTAAATGTGTTTCCAAAAAAATTATTTAAAATGTTCAAAATTTTAAAATTAATTCTTAAATTTTCATTAAAAAATTATATGATGAATATATTTTTTAAATAAAAAAACAAAAATAATAAAATGAATTAACCGACTTAACCAACCAGTTGGTTCGGTGTCATTTTTAAGCAAACCGATAGGTCGGTTCGGTGTCAATTTTCACCAAAACCCGATACTGACCGACTGATGAACTACAAGAAAGGCATGCTGACTAAAGCAATTAAATCATTTGATTGGTTTTCTTGGTTTAAATTTGATCGAATTGGTTTTCTTGGTTTCTATCTATATTGCAAAAGCTAGACATTAAAGTAAGTTTATCTAAACTGCAAAGAACAGAGATGATATTGATGTGGCAAACGCAGTTGGACATGTCAATTTCTTGTGATATTAAAGATGATCTTAACAATATATGGATCTACTAATAATGTTAGGATGTATTTGTACATTTATTTTAAAATAATGTTGGTTTGATCCAAAATGAAAGGAAATTTGTACCTGTACTTTCACAAACTAAAAGTTGCCTTTCTCAATAACTAGTTGCCCGGTTTCGAAGCATTCGACAATTGGCATAGCTGCCGGGTCGTCGAGGATTCTACACTCTTCAAGATATCCAGGCTCCATGTTGAGATTTGGACACATGAACAACACTTCAGTGTACTACCAGAAAAGAAGAATCATCCTTTCAAGGTTCATTTCCCATTCCTTCTTTCTTCCTGAATCCATAAATAACACAAATGAGAGAGATAGAGAGTGTGGTGTTCTTCAGTCTAGGTAGCATAAATCACCACATTATTTTATTTTATCTTTGAGCACCCAGGAGTCATAGCTTCGTTCCACTACATACGAGTACTCCCACGCCCTAACCCAGCAGAAAACGAAGGATTTTACAGTGAAACTCACTCGTAGTCGTAGGTTTCAAACCTGAGACTACCAAGAGAGCATACTTTGGAGACCCCAAGCCTCTATTAACGAGGCTGTCCCTTGGGACATAAATCACCACATTATAAAAGTTAAAGAAGTCGTGGTTGTACCAGTTCAGCCTTCAGCAGCTCAATTTTTTCCTCCAAATCTAAAATATGGTGCTTCAGTGCCTAGCAGAGAAAAGGTAGTACATATAAGGAAATAGTTCAGATAGTTAAAGAGAACATGCAAATCCAGTCTTAAATTAATAAAGGTTACCTCACGCCTCTGTAGTTCAATTGATCGAGCCAATGCCTGTCTTCTAGTTAACATGTTTTTAGGCTTCAGTGCATCCGGACGAGTATAATTTTTCCCGCGATAGACAATAACTTCATAGCCTTTGGTAGTTTTATCCAAAGAAATCACCACTCCGCCACTCTCTGCCTCCAGAGCGATTGCGATGTGTTTGACTTGTTGTAGAGTTTTTCCTCTCACAATTATCTTTACCAACTCCCTGAACTTCCAATGCAAGTGCATGTTCTCAACGGTGCCATCATAAACACCTCGCCTCCCTAGAAGGATGATTGATGAATCACATTTGAAATTATTTCCACAAGAAAAAGTTGACATTTAGAATTAGGATGGAATTTTTTTTACCTAAGAGCAGATATGGTTTCATGCTCAGACCAATTTTACGGAATAAAAGTCTTTCCTCGTCGGTTATGGTTTCTAAATCAGTAGGGAGATCTGCTGGTTCTTTCTTCCCCTGCACTTTTGCTATGATCTTCTCAGTATTTTTGAACTTCCATTTTGCCTGTTATCACCATAGATCCACAGTTAAAGATACATTTCAAGCAAGAAATTTCAGTATCACATTCCTTTCACCTCCAGATTTCATTAAGTGTGTTACGTTACTTACAATAGCTAGTTTCTTCTCGTGGTAACTGATTAGAGAATCAAGTCTTGCTAAAGCTGAATCTTCTCTCATATTCTCGACATCTTGACTGCTTTGTTGGCTACCCCAGCGAGCAGTAGCTGCAATGGTTTCTGCAAGTGTTCCAGCAACCAATGAAGCATTTGAAGCTTTGACTTTTGACTCAAATGAAGGTGAAGCCACCAGTCGCGCCTGCTCTTCCACATCTTGGCGAAGATCTGCTATCTTACGACTTTCTTTCAATGCTTCTGTAATTGTGGATGGCATGTAATCATTGCCCCTATAGAACACAATATATTCCTTGTTTCTAGAGAGCAGCGTTCCTCCTGTCAACATCTGCATGCATGAACTACAAACTTTATTTGAAAAAGAGAAGAAAAAGAAACATTCTACCCAATAATTATAAACCAAGGCAAAACACAGGTATTCAATCTTTCTACTGCTCAAGTTTACACAAGCTTAGTAGCAAGGTTTCGAAATAAATCAGATGAGTGTTAGTGTAACTAGTGAGTCATAAACAATACAAGTACACAATTCGAGTTTATTGAAAATGATTTTGACTTATCCTATCTTCATTCATGCCAGAACATAAAATGAGAAGGTAAATGTGCATCCTTCATCTGTAACAACTATATATTTATTTAATACAGAACACTACAGTTCTTCAAAGTCAACCTTTAGAGGACTGCGTGATTATAGAATGCCCAAAGAGCCAGGAAGTTAGAAGATTTTAACAATAACTCACCTGGATGAACATTCCACCATTTCTAAAAAAGAATTGAGCTACACTATAACCATGTGGCATGTACAAGTTTACTTTTTTTTTTCCATCAACATGATTGCAATAAGTCTTCACAAGGTTTTTCTATATTCAACAAGCATCAATCATTATGCCTCACCTTGAGTTCTTCTGCCATCCTCTCATTACGTGTGTTTTCTACACCGCGTTTTATTGCAATCTTTGCAATTGCACATTTTTCCCATAGCTTCACCAAAGCATTGGCCAAACCTTGCAGTTGTCTATTCCTTCCTGTGAGAATCAAATAAAACATTTTAAAAAGGACATTATAAACAACAAAACATGTGCACTTGAATACAATAATATGAATGTACCTAAAGCAAAATGTGGAGGCATTGTTCTTGCAAGTCTACGAAATATTGTCACATCCTTATTCTTGAGACAGTGTCTTACTCCATGAGGAAGAAGTCTGGTTGGGGGTTTGTATCCTTGAACTATACCAGGAAGCAGGTCTGCATCAACCGGCAATGGCTCACAGCCCGACCAATCTTTAAAACGGGGACCTATCTCATCTAACAAATGGTTCAGATCACTCAACTCCATAAGTTCCTTTTTAGATAACGTCTTGGTATACTTCGAAGCACCAGAAACAACTGTATTTGTAGTCCCGACGATGTTACGTTCCTTCTCATCACGTGTAGCATCATATGCTAAATTATTTGAACCACCCAATGCACTTTTAGCTTGATTTTGTTTGGCATAAGATTGGACACAAGGCAGGTGGTACGTCATTCCCCTATACAATACTATCAAACTACCTGACCTCCATATGACCAATCCACCGGTTATATTCTGATACACACAAAAAAAAAAAACATTCCCTTGTGAGGCACCCACATAATTTACATGTTACATACAAACGACCTCATTTGTGCTTGATAACTATTTGGTTTTATGTTATATACAAAAGACCCCATTTGTGCTTAATAAGCATATGGTTTTTAGAAATTGTTTGATCAATTCTCTACTATTGGTTTCATCTTTTCTAACAGAAGAATTTAATTCTTAGCTAAATTCCAAAAAAAAAAAAAACTACAATTTGGTTTGATTTATAAAACATAGTAAAAAGTAGATAACAAGGAAACTAACAAGTGGTAGTACTTAGTAGTATATATAACATTTGATTTTATGTTTGAGAGTGTCTCGGCCAAGTTGTGCGCACCTTGACTATTTTGATGAGACATACATCTACAACATTTGGATGCAAAGAAAACCCACAAAAAATTATTTTCTAGGTAGATGGCCACTATGGATTTTGAATTATAATCTCTTGGATCCAAAGACCCTCTTTAACCATTGGACCAACCTATGTTGATTGTGGTGGTAGTATTTATAAGCTTAATGTTTTAAAAAAAAAAAAAAAATCAAATGGATTTCAAATGGATCTAGGTAATTCAAAGGAAAGGCAACATATATATTTTTAGTACAATAACAATATTTAGGGTTGAAAGAATCGAACCGACTACTAAGTCGAAGATACATGCCAACATATTGAACTTAATGCAAGAATATAAAAAGTTATAAAATCAAACGGAAACAAAAGCTGACCTCTAATGTCTCGTGTGCCCTCTTCATGTTGACAGTGAGAGGCCCTTCAAACTTCAACTTGACAACTTCATCTACTTTCCACTTCTCATGAATAGAATCCACCAGTTCTTGAGTTACACCTGCAACTCCCACTTCAATTCTTCCCACCATTCTCAAAGAAACATTCCTCAGCCTTCGCAATTCGTGCTCCGGAAGCATTTGCTCAGCCAATAACGTTTTGCTCCTTCTCTGATCTCCTTCTTCAGAATCTCTCTTCCATGGCAAATCAACTGAACCACTATTCTCATCATCAAAACTGACGGAATGTATAACACTTTCGTTCAACGTTGAACGTTCTTCCATAACCGGCATAGCATTCAGACCTACCCCATCAATTTCCGCCTCGTCTTCTGAAATTTCATCAATAATTTCACCAATTTCTCCAATTGATTTTCCACCAGGATATGAATCATCGTCAAGATTTTTAGTAACTTCGTCGCGATTTCTTGAATCATCACCAGAGTCTTCGGATATCTCATTCAACAATTCACCTTTTGGCGATTTAGGTTTGAAATCGAACTGCGGATTTCTGGATTGGCTTCCGTGAGCCCAAGGAGCCGAAATCGGAAGAGTTACAGGAACGATAGGAACCAATTGAGTTACCTTACTTGTTGACTGAAGAATTGAAACCGAAGCTTCATCGCCAATTCGTTCTTCCTCTTCCTCGTCCTGATGCTCTTTCTCTTGTTCTTGCTGCTGCCATGGGAACTTATCTCTGGATGAAGTCGGTTTTGTCGACCATTTGTGGCGAATTTGCTCGAGGAAGCTGGGCCTAGGTTTCCGCTTCTTCTTTACATCAAAATCCACTCGGATTCGACGAGGTGGCTGGGTTTCGACTTGAATTGCGTTGTTGGAACAGGAGATTTTGAATCGAAGAGGTGTGAAAACGATTGAGGATGAAGATTCAGTGTGGCGGAGAAGAAAGCAGAACGATGGCGAAGAAGAATGCAGAAGAAACGGAGAAGATGAAGTGGAAGGAATTGATGACAATGGCGAGAGCGCCATTGTGACGGGAAGTTAGAGCTGAAGCTCACATAGTTACGTTTCGTCTGAAATTATCGTTTGAAAAAACTGGGGTTTTTTTTTTTTTTTACGGATAATATAATGATAATATTATTAAATTTAATTTCTTTATAAAAAAATATATTAAAGTTTAGTTGTTAAGATTGATTTAAAATAAGAAAACATTTTGGAATAAAGTATGAATTTGGTCCTCTCACTAAAAAAATAAATTTATCTAATAAAAAAAAATATCAGACCATTTTTTTTATATTGTCTGGGCACTTTCAAGTTGATGTCAAGAAAACTCGTAGAAAATTAATGATGTGGCCATCCATCACCTTAAGTACCTCAACGTCACTAGGTCACTCGCCGGTACTAGTGTGTCGTGAAAAAAATTAGAAAAATATTTAGGTATCACAACTTAAATATTGATTTCATCATCTATGTGCATAATATGAATCATATTTTATTTTATTTTTTTATTTTTTTTAAGTTAGAATAAAATAGAATGTGACTAGTATCATATAAGTAGAAATCAATATTTAGATCATGTTTGAATTATTGTCAAGTTATGGTTCAAATTCATACACTTATTATTTAAAAAAAAAATCATACACTTATTATTGTTATATTTAAAAATACAAAATTTGGTCGATATAATTTGACAAAAAAAAAAAGATTTTTTCTATCCAAATGATTGGTGGTGGATTAATTTCATTGTTTGATAGTAATTTAGTTCAACGTCAGTGTCACATGATTTTAATTTATTTGAGAGCAGTAATACGCAAGTGGGGATTCGAACTCATAACCCTATCTATGGTTGTTGACATAGTTTTAACATTCTTAAACTTATAACTTTCTTCAAACTATATAAAATTTAAATCTTGCTTTAATTTTTTTTAAACCAAAAAAACATCAATTAAAAACCACCAATATTACAACCTAGCCTCTCATATGAGCATAAACCACTAACGGGAACAACCCCCAATAACGACAAAGGCCCTAAACCCCAAATTAGAGGGGTGACCAACCACCTAGCAAACCAATAGAAACAATAACCCAAATCATAAATGAGCCAAATCAAAACCAATGCCTTAACAATCGTAGAATTCGAAGGTTCCATAAAAGGCTGAGATAACATTGCCAAAACCATGAAGGTTGACTTTCGATGCGCATTGAAGGATAATCCTTGGAGCATATGTATTACTAATGTTCGTGATCCTACCAAAGTTGAAAAGGGGAGAGTTGATCCTAAACATGACCCTATCCAATCTTCAACTAGGGGAGCTCGAACCTCTTCATTTTCCTTTCTCTTCGTCAGTTCTCTTTTCATCTAACGTCAACCTTTAAAATTCTCCCCTTCTTGCATTTCCCCATCCCCTCCTTCATTTTTTAGCCTTAACGCAACCACCACCCAAAAGGTTCCCAACGAACCCACCATCGCTCTCCCTCTAGCTCTGCCTAAGCTCGCAATAAAAAATGCTCCCTTTGGAGCCCACGAACATCCCACCACCAGCTTTCTCAAGAAAACTAGTTGGAGCCACGAAACGCACCCCATGGTGCCCACGAATACCCACAAGAAAACCTCCATCCAAGGTCTCCCCGAGTCTTGAAAGGAAATTTCTCTCTCCAAAATTTAGACATTTAGAGAGAGACAACCTCTTTTTTTTTTTTTTTTTTTTTTCTTAAATCATAATAACTAAATTTTAACATTTACTATTTATCTTAACATTTTGGTATTTTATTCTTATTTCCTCCCTTTAGAATGTCCAATTTTGACCTCAAATTTTGAATATATTTTATAATTGGTCTTTTTATTTTAAAATTAATTAATTCTATTATAACATATAATAATTCTTAATTTTAGTATTGTTTAATTTTAAAAGATAGAGGTTTAATAGAAACTTCACTTAAAACTTAAAAGATTAAAAACATATTTTGTTCTTTTAAATTTAACAAGTTTTTTAGTTAAGTAATTAGAGGCAGATGATTTGAATCCATCATCTCTAATATTTTATATAAGGAATCTTGCAAATAGTTAAAAATAATTAAAAATAAGATCATTTAAAAAATCAATTATAATTATTTATAATTATATTATTTTTTTAATAATTTAGAATATTGTATTAATAATACTATATTAATGATTATACATACAAATTGTAACAGCTCCGATTCTCCCATGCGAATAAAAGGTAACCGCTTTCCTTTTTCTCTTCCACTTGGCACTACGTTTAAAATAATAATAATAATAATAATAAGGAAGGAAGGATTTTAACCGTTTGGCATTTGACCGGTAAAAAAGGGGATTTGTTAAGAGAATGGATTTGATCGACAAATTTTACCCCAACCGCCTCCCAGTTTCAGTTTATTGATCGAATCAGCGATCTCTCTCTCAAGCTTTCCCAAAAGAAAATTGCAGATTATTCCATCCCCAATTCTTAGTTCTTGCTCGGTTACATCCCGAGATCAAAATCGTGGCCTTCAATAAAAAAATTGGTGATTTTGCTTAGGAAATCATGCCTTAGATCGTCCCGAATAGCTGTGGAATTCAAGTAATTAGAGGAGGAAAGGTTGGTTTTTTTATTTCTTATGGTTCTATTAAATTATGTTCGGAATTTGGAGTGAAATCGAGGTCGTTTCGTCGAAAACGGAGGAAAAATGGGACTTTTCTACCCAGAAATCGAACCAGAAAGTCGAATCCTGACCTAAAACCGAGCCAAAACCCTAACCTAGCTCGAAACCTGAAACCGAGCAGTGCGCACCGTTGGATGAAGGCGAGGACACGTGTCAACCATCGCGCACGCGGCGTCGCCTTCCCGAGCCTAGCTCCGAACCACCCGAAGCAGTCGCAGCTGTTGGATCTTCCCTAGGACACGTGTCCCCTGTTGCGGCGTCCGATTGAGCCGAGCCGAGCCGAACCACTCTGAACCTGCCACGTGTCCCAAACCAGCCTCTGACCGTTAATCGTTGACCGTTGACCAAAAAATGAAAACTTCCCCTTTTGTTAATTCGATATTCTGAATCCATTTTTGGCAGTTTAAGGTGCTGATTCTGAACCGTTTGTGATTTATAGGTCCCAGAAGTTAGCAAAGGCTTAGGAAGAGCTGTTAGTTGAGTAAATTGGCTAAAGTAAGGGAATTTACACTTACAATACCTGCAATACTTCGTTAATCTAGCTGCATACTAGATAGGTTGTTATCTTGATTAGAATTTAGACCTGAGCTGTTGATAACGCTATGAAGGGTTTGCACCCACTGTTTGTTGCATATAACGTATGACGGGTCTTGAGCCCATTTATCTGAGGGGACTTGTGCCCATTTATCTGAGGGGTTTTATGCC
Source organism: Sechiopsis laciniata (assembly GCA_037833695.1). Taxonomy (NCBI): domain Eukaryota; kingdom Viridiplantae; phylum Streptophyta; class Magnoliopsida; order Cucurbitales; family Cucurbitaceae; genus Sechiopsis; species Sechiopsis laciniata. The sequence goes on along the minus strand of JBBMKA010000009.1, from coordinate 2,301,538 downwards.
CAACTAACTGTTACTAAGGGGTTGCGTGCTCATTGATGTTTGGGACCTTGTGTCCATTACTATGTATTATTGTGGGGCCCAGTGCTCAATGTTATTAGTGGGGGTTTGAGCCCAAACACCTATGTTTTAGACCGTTGATTCCTAGTGGGATCCTTAAGTTTGTAAACTCACCCTTTCCTTTTTCTGTGGTTTGCCCACAGGTACGCACGTGATATACCGAGAGGGATGATCGGAGCTGCAAGAAGACCATGGGCAAAATTAGTTACTTTGAGTCAATGTTGTTTTTTTTTCTCCTGTTCCTTTGAATTCCGCAAAACGGGCTGTTAGGCTAGTGTTAGATGTTTTTATCCTGTTCTGAATTTTTAACTGTTTTCCAAGGGTACCCTGATTACTGTTTGTTCTTAATAAAAAGCGTTCTTAAATGTGGTTGATCAACGATGGTTTTAAGCCAACTATTTTAAGGTTATAAATATTGAGTTAAAAGTTTAAGTGAAGAACTAGGTAAAAACCTTGGTTCGGGTCGGGTCTTTACACAAATTCTTTAAAATTTGCCTGAAATATAACCTATATATTTCCCTTTTATATAATTTAAAACTAATTAAGCATATGCCTTTTTTTTTTAGATGCCTACTAGAGGCGTTCAAACAATTCGAAAATCCGAAAAACCCGAACCAACATAACCCAATTTGACGGGTTAGGTTGGATTGAGTTAAAAACATTTTTTAGTTGAGTTAGGTTTAAAGTCATGAAATATTCATGGGTTGGGTTGGGTCAAGAGTTGATCTAAAATTAACTCAACCCAACCCGACATTGATTATTTAGTTTATTTTTTATTTATTTTTTTATTATTTTTATCTATAACATAATTATATCTACGTATATTTATTTTATTTAATTATTATTGTTAGACTTTTTATTTTTTCATATTCTTTAATAATTTTTCAAGTCTTTATAATATATATATATATATATATATAATGTTCGCTAAAATATATACTCAAATTATATATGTATTCTATCTTTATTGTTTTAACAATTGTTCGCTAAATTACCCACCACAAAATATTAAGGAAATAAGAATGACGTGGAATGGTGATTTGGAAGCAAGAAGTTCGCTGTGGTGAATCACTGCTTAATCCAGCGAAGTGTACGCAGTAATTTAGGCGAATGTGCAAGCATACACAATCGTGCAGCAAGTTTAATAAGAATACCAGGTCATCTTCCACAAGGATTTTCTTGTGTTCTTGTGAATGTTTTCATGTAAGAGTCTATGGTAATTGGGTTAGATCTTACGAAAGGAAATGAAAAGATTAATTTGTAATTAGGACTAAATATCGGAAGGGTTTGGGTTTCAGGGCTTCGCCAACTAGCGAACCGCGGATGCTAACGGCGATCTTTTTAGTTCTCTCGAACTTCGGCACCTGGCTCTCTCGAGCTCTTTAGAAACTAAGCAACCATTAGCACTGGGCGAACCTCATCTCTAAGTGTTCGCTTTGTGTCCTACACGCTGCTTCGCTCTATTTTAACTCTTTCGACTTATCATAGAGTTCATACAAGAATTGTTCACACATTGTACGTAAGTAAATACAACATGCAAAATCCTTACTTCCCTTGGACCTTCCGACAACCGATTTAGCTACGCATAGCGACGAAATCCATACTCGCAAAATAAAGGATGAAGAACATGCTTAGGCAGAAATCACTTGTATAAAGTATAGTAAAAACAATGAAAACCAAAGCGCTTAAATACTATATTGCTTTAATATTCCGGCGAACACCGGGTACAAAATTTTGCTGAACTAAGAAGGAAACTGAAACTACAACTACGTTGCTCCGGGCGAAGCTACTCCTTCGAGTGACTCCGATCGGAAAAAAGGAAAAGCTGGTTGTAAGTGCTGAAGCTTAGAGACAATTCTCTTTGAGACAAAAGTTCTTGAAATGGAGGGAGCTCTTTCCTTATATAGACCTCTTGAAGTTCCGCCGAAATCCCGCTGACGTTTCGCTGGCTTTCTACTGATAATCAGCTGCAACCTTGCTAAAAATCTGCTGAACATCATTTCCCCAATTTGCTGGCTCTGCTACTGATATGGATTGACACTGCTCAAATTAAAATATGAAAATCTCATTGGATAATTCACTGTAACACGCAATGTTCTAAGCATTTAACAGTACACACGCAAGCATACGTTGTCAATCATAGCAAGTGATAAATAAAGTCATTCTCCTCAAGGACTGGGTATCTAAATAAGTGCTACGTGAAAAGTCAATAACAGGAAAGTAAAGGAAATTTTTGGTGTTCGATTGAT
>JBBMKA010000009.1:2259245-2290451 GCA_037833695.1 Sechiopsis laciniata | reverse complement strand
GCAGAAATCACTTGTATAAAGTATAGTAAAAACAATGAAAACCAAAGCGCTTAAATACTATATTGCTTTAATATTCCAGCGAACACCGGGTACAAAATTTCGCTGAACTAAGAAGGAAACTGAAACTACAACTACGTTGCTCCGGGCGAAACTACTCCTTCGAGTGACTTCGGTCGGAAAAAAGGAAAAGCTGGTTGTAAGTGTTGAAGCTTAGAGACAATTCTCTCTGAGACAAAAGTTCTTGAAATGGAGGGAGCTCTTTTCTTATATAGACCTTTTGAAGTTCCGCCGAAATCCCGCTGACGTTTCGTTGGCTTTCCGCTGATAATCAGCTGCAACCTTGCTAAAAATCTGCTGAAAATCTGCTAAACATCATTTCCCCAATTTGCTGGCTCTGCTACCTATTTTCTGGATGCTGCAGAGTTGACTTTACGACGGCGGAGAGGAGTTCCGGGGTCACGGATCTTTGCCACGGGTCCTCGGGTTAGGTACTATCTTGATCGATCAGAACGAGGTTGTCGCAACGGCGAACTTCAATTGGTCTCTTCATGTTGTCCGAAAAGTTTGGTCTTTGCTGAGTTGAAGATGTTGGTCTTCGCTGAGACGAAGAGGTTGGTCTTCGCTGAGACGAAGATATCTGTACAAAACACAAGCATCAAATTCGTTTGACAAGAGACAACAAGCATATTTTGCTTCAATTTTTATCTTCCAGGATTTTGTTCACTATTTCGCTGAACATGTTAAATCTAGCGAAATTTTGTGCTTTATGATTTGAATTCAACATTTTCTTAATTAGATCTCTTAATTTAAGCTACTTTAACTCTCATTACTTGAGAGTTATCAACAATCTATTTGTTTTATGGATGTCGAATTATATCATCTATTTTTCTTGTTTTAATTATCTATTTGTTTTATGTTCTATAGTTGAAATATTCTATATGAATCATGATTGTATGATTAATAATGAGTGATTTTTTATCGTATATTATACAAATTTAATATTTTATATTCATTTTATGAATGATTGAAGATTGTGTTTTGTTTATGTATAATGTATGATTGAGTTGATAAATGATATTTATATTTGTAATATATTATTGGAACCGATGACCCAACTCAACCCAACCTGAAAATATGAGAGTTGAGTTGGGTTGTCTCTTTAATTGGGTTGAATTGAAAAAATGACCAACCCAAAAATTTGGGTTGAGTTGAAAATCTCTCTTAACCCAACCCATGTACACCCCTATATACCTTCCAAAAAATGTCAAATATTACAATATATTGATTCCTTGATAAATAAAGCTAAAAAAAAAAAAAACCTTGATAAATAAATAAATAGAAATAGATTAACAATAAATAGATTTATGAAAATATTCTAGAAAATAACATTGCAACGGAACACCTTCGCTGTTCATTGCCTCTCGAATCTCATTCTCAGGCAGCAAAAAGGGAAGAGAGCGAAAAAACTGCCTTTCGCACCGAAAAGGGGGCTGCGAAACTGCGCTTGAGAGGAGCTCTAATGGCGGACAAACCCCAACCGGTGCGCGTTTTGTATTGTCCCGTCTGCAGTTTGCCGGCCGAGTATTGCGAATTCGGTCCCGATTTCGAAAAATGCAAGCCCTGGTTGATCCAGAATGCCCCAGACCTCTATCCCGATCTCCTCAAAGGTCATTCGCTCTCCCAAACCCTAATCGCCTCCTATTTAGTTGTTCTGAACATATTAAGTGTTACTTCAAATTCGACTTTATCGACTAACATTTATTTGATTGTTTATTTGTTTCTGTAGAGGCCAATGCGAAGGAAGCTGGGAAAGTTTCTGATCAACTGCAGTCCACCAGTATCTCATCTTCTTCTGGCGATGGAGCCGCTTCTTCAGGTTCAATTTGTCAAATATATTTATATGTGTGTCTATCTATTTGTGTATAGTTTTTTTTTTTTTTTTTTTTTTTAAATTTTTTATTTTTTTTATGCTAGGTTCTCTTGAATATGTTTGAAGCTACTGCCCAAGATGTTAATGTTCGCTTTATGATTTATATTTTTCGTGAATTTTTCATCAGGCTAATTCTACTTAGTTCTCCGAGATACCCATTTCTAGCATTGTAAATGAGTCGGGTGTCGACGCTTAATTTCCTTTGCACTATTGGGGTTTGGCGGTAATAGCAGGCACTTTGAGACCGGAGACCATTGAATGACCTTTTCTATTATTGCAGATAAGAAAATTTTTCTAACCATTATAGGTTGGCCTAATGGTTAAGAGGGCATTGAGTAAGTAGGAAGTTATAGGTTGATTTCCGGCTGACCATCTCTTTAGGAGTAATTACCTATGGGCTTCCTTAACAATCAAATGTAACAGAGTCCCATGGTTTTACGCGAGAATTGTTGAGATGTGTGCAAACTGTCCTTTAGAAACAAGATAATTTCATTGATAGTTATAAGTGGTACATAATAACTATCGAAACAACAACTTAAGTGAGAAAAAAATTGAATCAATGTCCGATTGGAAGGAAAATACATAGGAAAATCATATTTCTAACCATCTATGAAGCACAGACACGGACACAGGACACGGATACAGACACAACAAGATATGGTATGGCGATACACCATTTTCTAAAAAAACTAGGACACGGATACGTTGAGGATACGCTAATTTTTTTTTATAGTAAATATGTAAATTTAGCATAAAAAACTAAATATACTCTATTAAAAAGTATACAATGTCAAGTTAATTACAATGGACATCGGTTAGGCATGACTCGTGGGAGGTGGCGGCAAACGAGTATTTTAGAAGATGAAGACGGTTTTTTTTTCATGAATAAGTGATGAGGGAAAGATGGTTGTTTTTTTTTTGTACTGAGCGAGAGAGATGACTTTTTTTTGTTTTTCTTTTACCTTTTTATTATTTAGTTAACTACAATATTAATTATTTCAAATTTGAGCTTTTAACATTTTGGCTTAAAAGCTACACATGTTTACAAGATGTGTCCAAGGTGTGTCCGATTATTAAAAAAATAATAAAAAATAAGGACACGTAAAATGGTGTGTCGGACACGTGTTTGAGAAATGTTCGGAAGAATGCGTGTCCGATACGTGTTCGACACAGATTCTTTCCCTATTTCGAAGTGTCTGTGCTTCATAGCTAACCATTATAGGTTGGCTCAGTGGTTAGGGGGCATTGGCTAAGTAAGAAGTTATAGGTTAAATGAAATCCATGGTGACTATCTATTTAGGAGTTAATTACCTATGAGTTTCCTTAACAACCAAACGTAGCAGAGTCAGATGGTTTTACGCAAGAATAGTTGAGATGCGTGCAAGCTGTATTTTTAGAAACAAAATAATTTCATTGATAGTTGTAAGTGGTACAGAATAACTATGGAAACAACTATAAGTGAGAAAAAAACTTAATACAATGGCCGATTGGAAGGAAAATACATAGGAAAATCCAATTTTTCAAGCCAATACATCAATAAATAACAGATAACACTTTCAGCAGAGAGGAGGAAATACAAGGTGGGTTATGGCGAAGCTTGCTTATCCCGAATAATTCCAAAAAAATATTCCCTCTAATTTCTAAAGATGCCCTGTGAAGAAGAAGCATAAATCGTGTGTTGCTACTATCGAAGTATAAGGAAGTAGCTCATTGTTGTGTTGGAGAAGAAAACCGCTTGATGGAGAAACGAAGTGGATGTCACCGGTAGAGAACGCCAAAGAAAAAAGGAGAGGTTTGCCGATGATGAGCTTCCATGGAGGAAAATTCTTATTTTTGCTCGATAGAAAGTTGATAAGTTGCCGAAAACTCGAGCAACCAGTGGATGATCTGGGAGAAAGGTACCAGTGAAGTACTTGAAAAGGAGAAAGTCATTGAGGGTCATGTTGGCGAGCTGTGGCCGGGGGAGGAATACGAGTAGAGGCCAGAGAAATGAACAACGAGCAAGAACACGATAGGTATCATACGACCCTGGAACGCAGTGCAGAACACAGTATGTACGAGGTTGAAAAAATGAGTAGAGGCTAGAAAAACAAACGGAGCACGATGACATGGTTTGAAGAAAGATGTGACCGTGAGGCTGGAGAGAGACGTGTGCTTGGTGTTGATGGGGAAGGAGGAAGCGCTGGTAGATGAAAGAGAAAGTTTTGTCGACTGGGATTCACGGTCTATGATGCTAGTGAAGAGAGATGTGAGGAGCTGGTGAAGAGGCTGGAGCTCGACATTGGTAGAGAGTATCCCTCTCTCCTCCTCGGTTTCAAAGGAAGAGGATGGATCGTGAGCGGCTAGGGTTTTCAAAAATTCGATAGGGAGGGAGAGAGGGAATTTCAGAGCCGAAGATTCCAACATGTAAGTTGGCCTGGACACTTATAGATATAAAAAAAGTTTTGTTCTATAGGTTGGACAAATGTGTCAGTTCTAAAAAATTCCATTTTTTGGTGATGTACCTGCCTGGAGTTATGATTCTTGTTATCGGAACTTTGTTGATAGTCAGAAATAGAACATTTAAGACCATTAGGATTAATTAAATTGTTAGATTTTCTTCATCTCAAAGACATTGCAACAAGTAATCCCATTAAATATTTCCCCCTTTTGCCAATTGGTTCCAGTTCATATGTCTCTTCTCAAGGTAACTTTCAATTTAATTGTAGTGTCTGACATCTTCTAATTGTACTGTATATTAACCAACATTTTCTTTTCCATCACTGTTTGGTAATAATTTTTATTGGTTTGGTCTCAATCTACTACTTATATCTCTAGTCACTATTTTCTCTTTTGATGGTGAACTACAGCACCTAAGCAAGAGGAAGTGAAGCGTCTTCCTGGTGGCAAGATAAAGAAAAAAGTAATTAGCTCTTAAACTCAGTTCTGTTGTATTTTTCAATAAGACAAACAAGATGAATCTAATTTGTTGGATTTCTTACATGTAGGAGAAGCAAGAAGTCATAATCGAGAAGGTTACACGAAATAAGAGAAAGTGCATCACAACTGTAAAAGGGTTGGAACTTTTTGGTGAGCAACATTTTGTTTTCTTCCCTACTTGACATTTCTTTATAGTTACAGTAATTTCCAGTAACATTTCTTTAACTGAATTTAGGAGTTAAACTAAGTGATGCTTCAAAGAAACTTGGGAAAAAGTTTGCTACTGGGGCCTCAGTGGTTAAGGTGATTAACTTCTGGTGCCGTTATTTAAGTATCCTTCTATTGTAGATACCTCTTGATATCTTATCATTTACTTAATGCTTGGTTCAGGGGCCAACTGAGAAAGAGCAAATTGATGTTCAAGGGGACATAGCCTATGACATTGTGGATTTTATTACCGAGACTTGGTCTGATGTAAGCTTCTTATTCATTATTAATATTAGGGAGAAAAACATATATCTACCCCCCACTGCTGCTGAACTCGTTCCAACCCTCTACTTGCATGCCATTCTTTTACTCTTTACCTTATGTTTTTGAATTTGATTAGGCTATATCTAATATGAATTGCATATAAATTGTGGCTGGTTCTGGTTCCTTTTACAAAAGGATGACATATTTTCCCCTTACGAAACTACTTGGTAAAGTGTCTATATATTTAATTATATTTTTTCGATAAATCAACATGGGTTTACCTAGTGATAAAGGTAATGAGAATCATAAACTGTTTATAGAGAATGAGTTCAATCCATGACGGGTTACCTTGACAATCAAATATAATAGAATTATACGATTGTTCCGTGAGAATAGTCAAAGTGCAGATATGGAGGCTTAGACACTCACAAATATCACAAAAAAATATTTCTTCACTATCTAGTGATTCTAAAAGTGTGCCGATTTTTTTTCATATATTATTTAGCACAAAGGGGAACAACACAGGACAGGAACAATTTTTGTACAACTCTATTTCTATTCCGAGTTCTTATTTGTCACACTAGTTCTATTGATTGCATATAATGGTATAGAGCCATGTACTCTCCTGCAAAATCAAAGCTCGATCTTCCCAGTTCCCACTAATTTGATTCCTTTAATTCAAATCTACTAGCCTCTTTGGGTACAACTGAATTGTTAGCGCTGCTACATCATATGCACGTCTTCCTAACAATAAAACGAACTTGGAAATTTGGTTTTGCTCTAGACATTGGTGCTTGCTAGCTATTCCCCCAATTCTCTCCAATACAGAGAAAGGCCTGCAGTCTCAAGTTGCTGCTCTATCATTTCTTAGAGTAGTCAATGATAATTTTTCAAAGTTTTAGATAGATCGTGTGTCCCATGTCTAGTGATTCCAACTAATGACCCCCTTGCTTTACAATCTTAAGTGCAAGTGCTTTTTTGTCTTCTTTTCTCTTGCTCTAAACTCTCTCGAGCAAAGACACGAACTCTTAAATTTTCTTCTCCTTCCTCCGACGCCGTATTTCACCGACACTGGAGGGACAACTTGTTTTCTTCCCACAAGCTCTCAACCATGCACACCGAACCTCTTCTATTTCCCACAAAGTGCAACTCCGTGCTTTCATCTTTTCTCCCTCCAAAAATGGCGACGTCTGCTTCATCGACAGTCTCTTCCCCTTCTTGACTCCGGCTGCCTCTACACAACGCTTCCCTTCTTCCCCTCTTCTGTTGAAGTTTGAATCGAAGCTTGATTCGACTTTACTATTCTCTTTGTTTCAAGCTGCAGACAAATGGACCCCTATTGTTTGTCTTTCTCCTCTACATTCGAGCTCGTGCAAGGGTTCTCCTCTACATTCGGGCTTCTAAGAACACCGACGTGAATTGGCATTCACCCTCGGGCACAAGGAAAGCAACAGATAGATCTCTTCGAAGAAGAAAAAAGGGGAAACTGAATGTTGGGCCAATAGGTCCAACCGGTTTGCTTTTGATCCGTTCGATCCAATTCGGTTCGAACCAGTTCAAAATGAGAACCGAATCGGATCGCTTTGCTGAACCGATTTTGGGTAGACCAAATGGCTCGGTTCTCCTATAGGCATCTTTCTGCTTCATGTTTTATTGTGAATTTGTGATTATGATGTACCATTTCCCTTCTTTTTCCTCCCCGTAACTTGCCAACATTGGCCTTCTTCCCATGTAACTCTTCATCTCATCAATGAAAGTTCTTGTTTCTTATAAAAAAAAAGGAACCCCCCGCTTCTAATATCAGATTGCAAGTTCCGTCCCCAAAGGGTGGGATCTCAGGTTCAAAACCCACAAGTGAGCTTAATTGTAAAGTCCCTTGTTGTCTTCCGAATCCGAGCCTTAGAGCGGGCACGGGTGCCCCCGAGTATGTAGTGGGACGAAACTTCGATTCTCGATTATAAAAAAAATCAGATTGCAAGTTGCTGGTTTTAGATGTTGAAATTCTTTTGTAGATATGATCCTTTTGCAATAACAACTCAACTCTTTTGCAAATTCCCTCCAATTTCTCATAGAAAAAGTTCCCTCCAATTCACTAAGTTTTGGACTGTAGAAAATCTTGGTTCTCAGTTTCATTGTGTGAGACAGTCAAATATGCATTACCCTCGTCTGCCATGGTATGCTTATCCTGTTCTCCTGCCTCTCTCTCTCTCGAAAACTGTGCTGGACCTTGGTATCAATTAAGCATTTGAAGTTGGTTTTAGTTTGTGAATGGGTAATGAGTGGGCTCCTTCCTGACTCTTCTTAAAGAATTGGTTGAGTGGACTGGGACTATCAATATTAGTAGAGTGTTCCTTTAAACACTCTAATTTGACCCTTCCCACTTCATTGGGCAACATTATTGTTTTTTTTTTTTGGATAAGAAACAATTTCATTATAGATATGAAATTACATTCAAGGCCATTGTCCGGATTACATTAAGGATCTCCAACTATTAATTAATATATCGTAACTATAATCATGGAATAGAGGTGATTGTTTGCACCAGGCAACATTATTGTTTGACCTTTAGGCTTTAATCTTCCACCATGCTTTGATTATTTTCATAATCCTGCCAAATCTATTGACTTTATTATTCTCACCTCCCTGATTTCTGGTTTGTAGTTGAGGTTGTTAACGAAAACTTCTCTTTCAAAACTTAAAAAGCTCAAAATTTTCAGTGATAGTCTCACATGATTCCTTTCTGTTGTCTGTAAATTCCATGTAACACTGGCCCGTAAGGAGAGTTTTTTTGGTTTTTTTTAAAACCCTTTCTGCAGAGTTGAATTGTGATATCTTAACAATAATACTTCGGGTTCTAGTTAATCTTGTAGGTATCATCATAAGTTTGCCCATGAAATAGTTTTGTTTCTTATAAAAAAATATTATAAGTTTGCCCATTCAAACCATATCAGACCCAGAATCTAAGCTTATGGCTGTTTTAGCTCTCAACCTTAACCATTCAGTTTGAGGCAGGGTTGCTTGGATTTGAATATCCAGCATTCAAAATTGTTCTGTTGAACGTAAAAACTCCAACCTTTTCTTGAGTGCACTGGGATTCAGGTATTCACAATCATTGTTGCACAATTCTATATGTCCCTGCCTAGAAGTGCAGGGCAAGTGTTTTTCAATCACAACGGTTGCTCCACTTCGTCCGTGAATTTACACTCTCCTTGATTGCTGGTATCTTCTGTAGGTCATCTTGTTCTGAATTGAACTCACTTCCATCGCTCCTGTCACCCAATTGGCTTCAACCAAATTCTGTGTATGTTCTCTTGACACATAAGTACATTATATGTAATTGTTTTGAGAAAAACGAACAAAAAGTTCAGGAGGCCTGTTCTAAGTTCCAAGAATACTGGCTTTCAACTACTCATGGTCATCTTTCCTCGACTTTCTTCTTTCATCCCTTCCCTCTCAATGTCCAATCCATATAACAAACTAGAGTATTATTTGACCTTTAGCCTTATCCATCACATCTCTACAATCACGCTCAATACCATGGTACTAAAGCTCTTTTTCTTGATGGTCTACTCATTTTGGGCTCTTCTATACTAATATACCATCAGTATACCAAATTGGTTGCCTGAAAAGCCCATCCCTTTTGTTCTAGGAAATTGTTGGATTTGAGTTTCTCCTTTTTTCCTCTTAAATAGGGGCAGTGCTATGTAGACCTTGTAGTTCTAAATCCCAACTCAGGCTTTGGTCTAGTGGGGTAGATTACATAGAAAGAACTTTAATTTTGGTCTTTTTTTTGGTGTAAGAAATGGAACTTTCATAAAACGAATGAAAGAATATACAAGGACACAAAAAAACAAGCCCGAAAAAAAAGTAGGAGTCCAAACCTAAGGAGGCATTAACCTAACAATACTCCAAACCTCCTCATCTTACCTCTCTCTGTCACTAAATTCCTATTATTTCTCATTCAAATCTCCCATAACACAGCAAAGAAGCTGGAATGCTTGAAAAAGAAAAAAATGGTCTGCCACAATACTTGCCCCTCCCCCTAAAGGGAGAATGCAGTAGCACCTCCTCCAACATAGAATGCCCATCTTTATTGCCCCCCACTAACCTTAAACGATCTCCTCCAGCAATCCCACAAGTCATAGACAACAAGCAATCAAATGAAGCAAGCTCTCCTCATGTCTCCTGCAAAGGATGCACCATTGTGGGTTCAAAACTAAAGAAATGTTATCTTTAATTTTGGTCTTAAAAAAAATCATAAAACATGTTTTTTTCTATAAGAAACAATTCATTGATATATGAAATTCCAAAAGAAAGGGGAAAACTTTGAGGGAGATCACAACAGATCACCCAATTAGAGTGGAGGGTGGGAGAAGCTATACTGATAGAAAAAGGGGATTGGTTACACCAATGCATTACGACTATGTTCTAAAAAATAAGAGATTAAGAACTTTCCTTGTCTTGAAAAAGTTTCTATTGCGCTTGATCCAAATGCTCCAACAAAAAGCACTCATAAAGTTCTCCAAAAAGCTTCTTCTCTTTTTTGAACTGGTGACCAATGAGAGTGAGGGAACCATAAAGCAGGTTTCAACTTGGTTATTTGCCTTTTTCCCAGTCTTACGCCTATCAATTTCTTTTATTGGTCTTTTCCATCTCTTGGGGTCTGGAGTTGTCATGATGGATTGTATCACTAATGTGGTTCAGACAATTTAGCTAAAAACTGGATTAGAATTTAGACAATTAGAATATATCAACTAGGTCGCAGTCGTAGATTACTTTTCCATTTCATTAGTGATGCATTTAGCTCCTCTCTAGATGTCTTCTTTTTTAACACCACCTTCAACTTGAATTGAACTCACTTTCTGATTCCAGTATTTTATGCATTTTGCAATAATTTACCAAGCAATAAATATCAATAAAAATAAAAGCAATAATTTTTTCCCTGTTCTAATGTAAAAAATAATGCCCATTATATTCGCTTTCATATGTTTGATACTGGATGAGATTTCTTTTTGAAAAAGTTGTCTAACATTACATTATGTTTCCTAATGTTTGATCTCCTTGTTCATTGTATCGTCTGTTGTTCCTCTTTCAATTTCCTCCCTCATCATCATTTATTTCTAATCGTAATTGTGAGGACATAAGATATATTTGGAAATCTGGTGGAATCTCCTTGGGATAGTGAGCTTGTTTGAATATTATACATGCCTCTCTTAATCCATGGTTGTAACAGGTCCCAGAAACTGCAATTTTCTTCATCGAAGATGGGAAAAAGGTTCCTGCTGCTTGACAATGAAATCATGGCAAACAAATAATATGGACTTTTTGTGCATCCTTTTCTCTACTTGTGCTAGTCCATTTAAGACTCCACAAGTAAGTGGCCATAACAGTTATCTTTTTGTTAAAGTTCCAAAAACCTATGCATTGGATCATGACACTTTTTGTCCCGCTTTCTTCAATCCTTGTAGCGTTACCTCAGGAGATAAGCTTATTGATTTTATCCTTTTTTTAAGTAGAAAAAAATCTTGGTCAAACTCTGTTCTAATTTATGAGTGCTTTGTATAGAGGGCTATCTTGATCTTGTCTTTTTACACTTCACGGAAATAACTCAAGACACGTGTCCCTCCATCTTTCCCCCACCTTTTCTCAACTCAAACTATTATTGTCTCTTTTTCATTTGGGAACTTGTCAAAGCACATATTGTTTTCACAAACAGTTAACTTGATAGCATGTATCATGATGCTTTGCTTTTGTGGGTAAAGGGGAGTGTAACACTAGAAATTCAACAAAACCAATAATGGTCGAACTTGAAGTTTGAACTTGATTTGCTAATTATGGCAGATATTGTGTGCTTAAGAACCTAACATCTTGATGTTCAATGGTTGCCCTCTTGTATCCTTAAGGGGCAGTTTAGTTGGTAGAGTTTGAGGTCTCAAGTTCGAAATCCGCACGTGATGTTAATTTTAAAATCTCATATTGTCTTTTGAGTCCGAACCTTAGTGAAAACACAAGTGCCTTCAAATATGTAGAGGGGCTAATGAGTTTGGTGCTTTGTGTGGTCATTAACAAAAATAGACTTTAGAATAACCCTTAGCTCAATTAGTATCCCTTTGGAGGTTGAGAAAGTCAATATTGGTGGCGCGGTGGTCAAAGGCTTGGGTTTTGAAGGTTTGCTCCCCTCGAGGTCCCAGGTTCGAGGATCACTTGTAACATTAATTTGTAGACACCACTAGTGTCTCCATTCTTTCAATGTCTCCCAATACCTGCCTTAGTGATGGGCGTGGTTAACCTCGTGTATAGTGGATCCAAGCTCCGATTTTCCGGTTTCAAAAAAAAAAAAAAAAAATACTGGGGGGCCGAGGTGAGGGTCACATTTTGGGAATGACATGAACTGATAGGAAAGTGCATGTTCTTTGCTGTTTGTTACTCTACTTTTTGTGTGGGTAAATAAACATTGTTGTAAATTGAGATAAAGAATATAGAATTTGGAAAGCTGACTTGTGTGGCTCTTGGAGTGTGTTATTAGGGAGTGGGGGCGGTGGGCTTATGGATGGTCGGCCTGCTTGTGGTTGGTATTGTAAGCGACAGAGTTGGCATTGCTTTGACTTAAGTCTTATTATAATATTTTCTTATTTTGTGCGTGCCTTTGCATTGGCTTAAATCTGATTATTATAATATATTCTTATTTTGTGTTCTTGTGTGTTTCTAAGTGCCCTTTCTCCTCTTCCCTTTGCTTGCTTGCTATAGTTTTTTTTATTTTTTTTATTATTGTTATTGTTTTTTTTGTACTTGGCTACCGAAAGTGTTTTATATTAGCTTAGTTTCTGTTTTGTTTGCACCTTAAGAAACTGGATCAGGCTCCCATTAAACTAATATGGGGTGTTTTAATTAGGTTTATTATACTAAATGGTCTCTTATCTTCAGGGTCATTTTTTATTTTATTTTTAGTGGATTGGTCTAATAGTTAAGAGAGATTGAAAAAATTAGGGAGCATTTGGGGCAGTGAGTTGCTAATAGTTTGGTGGATCACTTACATAGAAATTCATTTTGTATAGGTTTCTTTGACAATTAAATTTAGTAATTGTGGTGGTTATCTCGTGAAAATTGTAGAGGTGTTAGTAAGTTGGCCCGATCACAAGAATTTCTGTTTTTCCTTCTACTTTTGTTTCTTCTGTTCTTTCTTGTGTGTTCATTTCCATACTTTGCCGTGTTCTCTAAATATTAAAGTTACTATCTTTTGAGATTCTATTTGATTAACTTAATCTGATTGGACTGTGACTTCCTTTGCATGTATATTTATTTTTTGTTTGAAATATATGATCTGATTTGATCATCAAAATCTTGTTTTAGGATAGTTTTGTGACAGGAAATTTGTTATTAGTATAATTTGTAAGCCATAAAATCAAAAGAGGGTTTCTCAAATTGACATCACATGACATTTCAATTTTCAAAGATTTTAATGTCATTTTCATGAAATCTCAAAAGTCCTACGGTACAATCGCGATGAAACATGAGGTTTTTCTTTTCTATTTGATTATAATTGGTTAATTACAAATTTGGTCTCTATATTATAGAGAAAGTTAGAATCTAAGGATTAAATTTTAAGTTTTAAAACTCTATGGACTATGTCTTTATATCAAATTTGCAATAAAGATTTATAATAATAATAATTATTTTTTTTTAAATTTTGGATGATGACCATAGAACAGCCTTGGTTGTGTTGCTGTAATAATTAAAATACCTTTAATGCTATTGGAAGGAAGACGATTATTTTTGTTACAATTTTTTATTTTATTTTAATGGTTGAGTGGTTATATATATATCCATTTAGGGTTTGTTAAAATGTTTGATTTGCTTTATCTATCTATTTTAGTTGGACATTATCTGTCCCTATTTGTTAATTGGCTTATCTGTAAAAATGGGTCGTTTGTGATGTCGTAATTCTATTCTTAACCTTAGTCAACTCTCAAGCAATATGGCATATACTATCATCCATTATTTCTTTGGTAGGTTTTCAATTTTCTTTGAATTCTATAATGTCTAATAAATCTTTTAACCCCCTTAAGTTGGCATATCCTCTCTATTTATTTATTTTTATTGTTTTATAAATCCTCAAATTTTCAATTTTATTGTTAATATATTATGAGCTAAAATTTTATGAACTTGTTAGGCATGAAGTTAATTAATTTTTAGTGATCTATTGAATACATAATTGAAAGTTTAAAGATCTATTAAATACTAATTCAAATACTTCTTAGATACATATATGAAATTTCGTGAATTGCATCTTTCATTTAATAGTTCTAGTTTTATAAATTTTTATGAGAGACCAATATGTATTGAATAATTAAAGGTAAAAATATTGATGTAGGATAAATGCAAAATAAAAAGGTAACACAAATTATCAACTACATCATATACAAGAAAAAGGTAGCTATCTAATCTTGTAGTCTAATTTGAGAGCATGGCTAGGCCTTTATCTTGAGAAACTTGGAACAAATTTAAGTCCCTTCAAACTCAAAATCTAATTATGCTGATGGTTGACTCTAAAGTTTTAAGTGATTTCCAACTTTAAAAGCAAAGGTGGAAAGTTGTAAAATAATTTGAGTAAACCAAACAAATAAACTACTTTTTAATTAAAACTTGCATGATTATCTATTGATTTTAATACTTGCTTAAATCAAGGAAATTGTGACAAAATTTTATCAGAAAACATATTTCTTTAGAAACATAAAATCACGCTTAGTTAGAAAAAAAAAAAAAAAAATCATATTCGAAGTTGAGATATATAAATTAAAATAAAGTTGATGATTATAATTTCATAAGACAATATATATTGTTTGAGAGAAATTCAACTAAAGATTAAGGATACAACTATTTCAATAATTTGATCAATACAAGCCAAATTTGACAAAAAGAGAGCTATTATAATATTTTATTATTATATATATTTTGTAAAAGGATAAGATAATTTTTTTTTTCATGCAACTTTGTAGAGTTGACAATTTAAACAGAACACTATATAAATGCCAAAAAAAGAAAAAGAAAAAAGAACACTATACAGTTATAAAAAAATAATTATAATTATATACATAATATATATTTTTTATGTTGTAAAAGGAGAAGATAAATTTTTTCATGCAACTTTGTAGAGTTGACAATTTAAATGGAACACTCAAAAATGTAATTGTATTTTGAAACCTAGGTGTAAACTGAACAAATCATATGCAGTTTGTTGTCTGTAGCAAAATCAATGACGTTTGTTTTTGGAGAAAAAATTTTCTCAATAAAATAAAGCTACACTGAAAATCAAAACGTATCTTTGAAAATAGCATGCAAATTAATAGTTCCACCATATATATATCTTTAATAGAAAACCCAATAATAGTAAGAATAATCTTCCACAGGTAATTTTTTTCTTGAAAACATCTTCCACAAGTAATTGATTATCTAAATTCAGCTATATTAATAGTTCCACAATAGGTTTTCAAAATAAAAAAAAAAAAAAAAATAGTTCCACAATATAAATCTTGTTTAATATCTAGATCGACCCAAGAAACCAATAATAGTAAATATAGTTTTCTACAAGTAATTGCTAATCTTCAAGGTGAATATGCCAGAGAAAAAAAGAAGATAATAATTACCAAATTTAAGAAAATAATTAAGATGTATTGTAAAATGATATGAACATTATATTTTGAATTATAACATCTTTAACTTGATTAAAAAAATTAAATATGAATTAATAAAGATCTATCAAATTTAGAAATTTAATTGGGATTTTTTTAGGAATAGGCCAAATTGAAAAAGTATTTACAAAGGCAAAAAAAAAAAAAAAAAAAAATAGCAATCATAGTCAAACGTACGATATAATTAATACTCATTATATAGTATTATTAATACATAATACTATATTAATACACAATACTATACTAATAACATATAATATTGTATTAATAATACAAAATACTGTATTAATAATACAAAATACTGTGTTAATACCCTAAATTATATTGTATGATGAATATTAACCATACTGTACTTTTGACTATGGATGCAAATATTTTCAATTTGCCTAGATTTACAATTATTTTATGAAATTAGACTATCTAACACAATTTTCCATTTTTATTTTCGATTTAAAAATCTGTGACTGTCCAGACCACTATTATAACAACACATACTGTCTGAATTTTTCATCTTGTAATTGTTAAGGCTTTTTTTTTGTATCCCTGCTCTCAAATAAATGAGAACCTATGATGGTGTTAAACTGGTTTACAACCAAACAATGAAACTATTGCGCCATTAACCCATTCGATGATTATTAAGGCTTTCTTGATCATTAGACCATCTCACATTAATATTGGAATTATATGATAAGGTCAATAATATTTGATTAAGGCCAAAATTAGTAATCAATGAAAACATTTTTTAAAATGTTTGAATATCTTATTTGTAAACAAATTCCTAAAACTTGCTACTTATCACAAATTTTCTATATATTTTATCATTATTAATATTTCATAAAAGTACAAGTAATTTTTTCTATATATAAATCAACAAGGGACTTTTTCTCAAAAAAAAAAAAAAAAAAAAAAAATCAACAAGGTATCTAAGAAACTACGTGACATTTGAAACCATGCATCAAAATTTAATTAATTTCTTATTAGGTTAGCTTAGTCACTAACACGTTTGAAATCTCGTTTCAGAAAAAAAAAATTGTTTACCAAAATATTAACGCATTAACTTCCACCAGAAAAGTTTTTCAAAAAAAAAAAAACTTCCACCAGAAAAGAAAATAAACAATTTCTTAAACAATACTTTAGTATTATTCTTCACACATTCCATTTAAAAATGTAACAAATTATTGAAACAGGAATTACAAAATAACCATGTCATTTAAAACTTTATGATATTTAATTAATTTAACAAGTTACCATTACTCAGATGATTATAGGATATACAGAAAATAAAAATAAAATAAGGGTGTACAAAAGAATCAACAATCCGAAAAATCCGAACTACCCAATCCAAACTGTAAGGATTGGGTTGGTTATAATTCTATTTGAGTTGGATTGGGTTACAATTTTCTAATTTTCATTCGGTTGGGTTGGTTTTAGGGTTGAACAATTTTTGACTCGTTCAACCTAATCCAACTTGAACTAAGGAATAATATGTACATAGTGTGAGAAGAGAAATTAATTAATAAGATAGATTCTTAATATATCATGCATGCACCAATAAAATAGGTAATCTAGGTTCAAGAATAATATCATCCATATTTTATTTAAATTTCTTTTAATATATCGATTTAATTTTTATTTTCCCTCTCTATAAATATGCATGCTTTATATTCCTCTCTAGAAATTACAAACTAACCATTCCATTTACAACTTTATACTATTTAATTAATTTAACAAGTTACCATTACTGAGATATCAATTATAGGATATACAGAAAATATAATAAAAAAGTGAAGTCAATTATAGGTTGCCAATACATTCATTCTCCACACACATTCTTCATAATTTAATTTTAGATATTTTTTTTTATATAGATTTAAAAATTATTTTCTCTCTCTATAAATATGCATGTTTTATATTCTTCTTTCTTCATTACCGCTTTTTTCTTCTGCAAACAACAATGAAATCTCCCAATTGTTTCTTCTTTGCAATTTTTACTTGTTTTCTCTTCCTCCAAAACGCACCGTTTTTGGCAGTTGCTTTTCTACCAAAAGCAATTACAGACTTGCTCAGAAATGACCTACAAACCATTAGCTTAGCTTCCATGGATTATGGCCGGATGCTCAACCATAACCCCGCCAGCGTTTTCTTCCCGGTGACCGAAAACGACATCGCTGGCTTGATCCAGTTCACGTACTTGAGCCCGGTACGATTATGGGATATCGCTGCCCGGGGTCAGGGCCATTCCGTTCGCGGGCAGGCCTTTGCGGAGAACGGAGTCGTCGTGAACATGTCGTCGCTGGCTAGTTTCGGACAAGGGAGTGATAGAATTTTGGTATCGACGTCGTCGTCTTTGGGTCCGTATGCCGATGTTGGTGCCGAGCAACAATGGATCGATGTACTCCGTGCGACCACAAGTAAAGGATTCAGCCCCGTCTCGTGGACGGATTATTTGCGTATTAGCGTTGGTGGGACATTGTCGAATGCTGGAATTAGCGGCCAGACGTTTCGATTTGGTCCTCAAATCAACAATGTTCATGAACTTGACGTCATAACAGGTATATATATATATAGACACATCTCTTTAAACTTTTTATTAAAAATAAATTTATTCAATGAACTCGTCACGATATAACGGCCAATTTTACATCGTTGGATGTGAAGAAGAAATTGTAAAAGTGGTTTGATTAAGATGAAACACATAATTATTATTTTTATCTATATCCAACATTTATCAAGTGACAACTATATTATAACAAATTCTTCATTGAATAATTTATCTATTTCATTAAAACGTTACATCATACCTTAACTCTACTTCTTGTAATAGTGTAATCAAAATCAAAACTTTTGTCTTATAAATATTCCTACAATGTCTAAAAAAATGTCACGAATTTCTACAACTTTAGTGACAAAAAAACTTCTTTAATTTCAAATGGGTCACTTTACATAGTATAAAATAACTTTAAATTGTGTTATTGATTTTTATCTATATATTTGAGATTTTTGTGAGTAGGACAAATCGATGATGAAAAATGTGTAAAGTCCATTGAAAATGTCGTATAAGGTATGTCTTTTTGTTAATTGGGTCGACGATTTCAGTTTCATACGTCACATAAAAAAATAGCATTTTTGTCCCAATAAAGCCTCAATCAAATGCCATTAAAATTTTAAATTCCTTTTTTTTTTTTTTTTTTTTTTTTTTCATGATTGGCACATGCCATCCTTTTGTAACTCAAATAATTTGTTGGATAGATTATTTGGTCCCATGACAACAACAATGCGTTACGTCAAAAAATTCATACTATTAATTGCATGAGAAAGTATGTAATTAAAAGAAACATATAATCTGTACTAAAAAAAAGAAACATATAATCATACTCTTTATTAGTTCATGTTTCTTCTTCTTCACCTACTAGGTTTTAGAGTGAGACTAAACCTTTAGTCAACACTTTTGGCCAATAAACACCGAAACCGTTCGGTAACTTTTTATTAGTTCAAGTGACATCTTATTGTATGATCCAATGATCAAGAATTTGTAGGTTTGAATTCTCCCACCCTAATTGTTGA
Organism: Sechiopsis laciniata; assembly: GCA_037833695.1. Lineage (NCBI taxonomy): Eukaryota > Viridiplantae > Streptophyta > Magnoliopsida > Cucurbitales > Cucurbitaceae > Sechiopsis > Sechiopsis laciniata. The sequence continues at coordinate 2,271,878 of JBBMKA010000009.1, read as the reverse complement.
ATGAAAAAATAAAAATTTCTTTTTGAATGATAGGAAAAGGAGAATACTTGACTTGTTCTTTTACTTTCAATCCTGAGCTCTTCTATGCCGTCCTTGGTGGTTTGGGTCAGTTTGGAATTATTACTCGAGCTAGAATTGCCCTCGCTCCATCACCAACTAGGGTACGTTCTCTCTTTCTTTATAATTATTCGATTTATTTTTTGAAATTAAGTATATATTAGCTGAGTTATTATTATTATTACTAAGTCAACAAAAACCAATTTGATGGATTAATTTACAATAATAAAAACACATTTTATGCATTAAACAGGCCTCAGCCGGCTAAACTCTACAAAATTATTGAATGATTATGGAGAATGAAGTTTTTAATGGGACTTAATAGAGATTTTATTTTTCTTTTCTAACGACCTTACGTACACTCAACGGTATCTTTGACTTTTTAAATGTTTTTTTGTGGGTCAACAATCTACTTTTTTAATATGGATTTTGTTTTGTTTTTTTAAGGTAAAATGGGTGAGAATGCTTTACACAAACTTCTCTGCATTTACAAGTGATCAAGAGCTGTTGATATCCAACAACGGGAAAGAGAAATCCAACGGCCTAAATTACGTTGAAGGTTTGCTTTTGCTACAATTGATCACACCTGATAATTCCTCCTTCTACCCTCTCGCCGACCAGCCCAAAATAGCTTCCCTTATCTCCCAAAACGGCATCGTTTATGTGATTGAAACTGTCAAATATTATGATCAACAGTCTGCTGCTTCCGTTGACAAGGTACTCAAATTTCTCTATTTTTCATATGAAAAATTATTCAATAAAATCATAATTAATGTAATGTTCGAGTTTAAAATAAAATTAATGAATGAATGTTGGCACGATTGTCATAAATTTTATATAAAGAAATACTACTACTTTAAAATAAAATAAAATTATGTGGGGTTAATGAATTGGATTACAATTAATTAAGCTAAAATACCACAAACACCTTCAATCTTCACCTATATATTTTAACACAATTTATAGCATAGGTGACCCCGTAAATCTCGTATTTTTTATATGTAAATCTCACCTATGGTGGTCCCCAAATATTGTATTTTATGATTTATTTTTAAATTTAATTTAATTAATTTATTTTTTTTATAAATCTCGCATTCAAACTAAAATTTATGAATTTACCTTTTCATATTTGAATTAGATAAATCTCATAGATATACAGGTCATATTTAATAAAGATTTGAGAGAATTGATATTTGCTATATAGGATAAAGATGTTTTTTTAATATATATGGTAAAAATGTTTACTTTGTAATTTAGGCGAATTTTATAAATTTTTCAAAGAAGCATATTAATGAAAACAAATAATGTAATTAAGAACTATGTTTATTTGTATACATAATCTTCACTCTTAAAAGTATTTAAAGATAAGTAGATAGTATGGATAGGTTAGGGGAATCTAAGACCAACGAGGATTCAAATTTCTAAATTCGAAATGAGTGCGTTACGGTTATCATGTGACAGTTACTATCTAAAAATATCTAATCATATTCTAGTTTTTATCTACTAAATAGTAACTCTTTTATATCTCGGATTATTGAATTATAAGTTTCATTGTTCTAATCTTTTCAAATAATTTCTTGTTTTTATAGGAACTTGATGGGTTGTTGGAAGGATTAAGCTTTGAAGCAGGCATGAAATTCATTAAAGATGCTACGTATGAAGAATTTTTGGATCGAGTTCATGCGGATGAGGTAGCTTTAAGAGCTCTAGGGCTATGGGAAGTTCCCCATCCATGGTTGAATCTTTTCGTTCCAAAGTCGAAGATCGCCGACTTTGATTCGGGTGTTTTTAAAGGCATTATTAAAAAACGTAACCTCACTTCTGGTGTCTTCCTCTTCTACCCCATGTTAAAAAATAAGTAAGTTCTCATGTAATTAGGTCTTGTCATATTTTGCCATTTCATTACATTCATAATATATCTTTTTTGTTGTACTATATCAAACTATTATAAATTATTATAAAACACTTTGAAATCATTTGAGCAACAAGAAGGTGGAAGCCTTTGAAGAAGATTGAAAGAATATATTTTTGAATAGATGAAGAAGATGAACAATATATAAGAAACCTATTCTAACCTAATAAGCCCATTGGACCTTACATAAACAATAACATAATAATTAATCTAATCCTATATTATTTATCCTAACACACTTTGTATATTTAATCATTTATTTATATTCTCAACGAAACAAAAGCTTACGAAAACATATCTATTCTCATGGCATTAGGTTAGGTCATATTTTGTCATTTATTTACATTCTTAATACATATACTTTTTTTGTTGTTGTTATACTCTATGTCAAGTCATTATTAAACGTTCTTCATATTTACTCATTTATTCGTATTCTTAACGAAACAAACTTACAAAACTATATCATTCTTTCATAACTGTTTGGATCGGGCAATTTTCACAGATGGGACGACCGGACTTCCGCCGTGGTACCGGACGAAGACGTGTTCTACGCAGCAGCGATTCTATTATCGAGCGGGTTCAAGGATTGGGAAACTATTGATGGTCATACTAAAGATATTTTGAAGTATTGTGCAGAAGCTGGGATTGGAGTGAAGCAATATCTTCCTCATTTTGAAACTCAAAAGGATTGGAATAACCATTTTGGCCGAAAATGGAAAGGTTTCCAGAAGAGGAAGGCCATGTTCGACCCTAAAAGGTTGCTCTCTCCTGGCCAGAAAATTTTCAATAGGTTAAAAACAAAATAATTTAATATCTAATGGGGAATTCCAATCTCAATTTCTGGCTATTGGACCAGGAGTTTATATTTAATTTCTGAATTTTGTGATTTATTTTGTATATGGGCTTAATTATTTTCTTCCCAAGTTTTTATTGTGTTTATGTTCAATTTCCATCTTAGCTTGTCGTAGTAATTTTAATAGGAGTGAAAAACTTCTCTAGTTAAAATATTGTTTTGTTGGTGGGATGCAATATCATACCTAAATAAATCATAATCACATTTAAATGGCAGATCATGAAAATATATATGCAAATTCTAACTTAAAAGATCTAGTGCTTTTCTTTTTTCATAACTTAATCATAGAAACTTCAAAATTAAATGTATTTAGATTATGTCAATTTTATAATTTTTAGTACAACAATATTTTATTATTAAAAAAAGTACAATAATATTTAGAGGTGTGGACAATTCAAATATGCCAATTATCCTTGCCATTAAGTTAAACTTACTAGTCAATCCTATGTTTGTTTGTTTGTTTTTTTAAATAAATAACCGTAAGGCAGGTCAATATCCTATTTTGAGTGTTAAAGAAAACTTATTTTAATGTTTTGTTTTAAATTAATTCCAATTCATTAATTAAATTGATATCATTTATCTTAATCATTAGATAATATAAATGTTGAAAAGATAACTAAGTTATCTTTTCAAATAAGGAATAATATATTAGCTAAGATTGTTTGACTTTTTATTACTAAAATTATGCATATTATTTAAATATTATATATAGCTGTTTACCGCTATTTTATATATATTTTGAAATTACGGTTTCAATATTTTGAGTTCAACTACAACTGCAAACAACATGCTACTTTCAAAAAAAAAAAAAAAAAAACTGCAAACAACACCATATAATATTATATTTTATCCTATAAATAAACGATATAACATGATATTGTATATGAATATGATATAAAAAAAGAAAATAACTAGTTAAAAAGAAAACTATTGTATATTTTACTCAAAAAATCATAATATACATTACACTAAAAAAAAACTTTAAAATTACTGAAAAATCTATTAATAAAAAGTATAATTAAGAGAAGTTTTGATAATTCCGTCTTTTTTTTTAAAGATCTGTGCAAGCTGTAATTGTAAAGACACATGAACTTCAAAATACCGGGCCGGGCTAAGCCCAATCTACTGAAAACATAGCCCATTTTTCTCTTTGAGTTGTTTTGTTTTTTACTTTTTACTTTTTACTAAATATTATTAAATTTACATTGTCGAGCCTACTCTTCATTCTTCAATAATGCGGAATATATATGCACAACATTTTTTTAACTATGCTCGAATCATTATAAAATAAAATTTTCTCATAACATATCCATGATTTAAAATTAATATATATATAGACTTATTCTGCAATTTTTGACTAAATTTTGAGTCTTAATTTGACACCATGAAAATCAAATGGCAACGAAAGTAAAATATACCAATAATTATCCAACATACTTTAAAAAAAGCGTAAAAGTGATATACAAAACTGTAAATAGAATTACATATATATACTTGGGTTAATATATCCTGGTTAGGTTGGATTATGATTTTTTAAAGTACAAATTGGCGGAAGGGGTAACAAACATAGAAATGCATAGCGAACATGAAAATGTGTAGAGAGAAATTATATTAAGAAAGATATGAATTCATACAATCCTAATCACTAACTATATATAGGCTATACTACACTAACTTAAAGTCCATTGGGCCTAACACTCCAACAAAACCCTAGGTATGACTGCTCTCAAATAAGAGACAAATATCAATTTTAGGATTGAACCGTAATTATGATGTTGAGCTGGATTACCACCATATAATGAAACCAACACGTCATTAACCTTTTTGAGTGATTTTCAAGATCGAATCATGACCGTGGTTGGATTATGATTTCATCCTTAATATTTGGAGTGATTTGTAGTACCATATATAATGCACCTTTCGTGGGTTAGAAACTTGAGAGATTATCTATCATTTTTGTCCCTTCTTGAAGCTCATTTTTGAGATTGACAATTTTGAATGAGAACATCACCGAGGAATATATCTAGAGAAATTAAAATTTGTTGTTAAGTAATTCGAAATTTTCATGAAACTACTATGCATGATCACAAAGATAAAGTTGAATTAAAAAAAAAAAAGTCCTTTGAATATAAATATTAAAATATATGACTAAGAGTCTATGACTATTGATCAGCAATCTAGATCCACTATGTAATGTGAAAGCATTGATAAAGAAACTAGTTTTGTAATTTTTAGAAGAAAATGACATTTAGTTATATATTATTTTTTTTTTAAGCGAGAAAATGACATTTATCAAATTTGTCTTCAAAGTTATACCTACATAAACTGACATTTTCAAAACAAACTTACCTACATCATTTTCACAAATAATTTGCTTCTAAGCAAAATACAACTTAATACCGATCCAACGATAAACCCTTGGAATCAAGAAAACTAAAAACAAAAATTTAGATCATCTTAGAAAACAAATACTTGATTTTCACGAATCTTTTCTATCCTTATATTTTTCGATATCTTGATCCCATCTATTTTGTAGTTGCATGAGTAGGACAATTAAATTGACCATTATTGAAAAGAAAAAAGAAGATATCGTGTTAGGGGACGACTACCTGGTATCTCCCAAAAGACCTCATACTAATGAAAGTTGTAGTTATCTAAAAAAAAAAGTGTGATATAGAATATTCTTAGAGCTTTTATAATATTTAAAAATGATAAGGTAAAAAGACTAAAAAACATCTAAACCAAATGTATCCAACACATCTTGTTATTGCATTTGGCGAAGAAGTTTTTTTTTTTTTAATATTTTTTTAAAAAAGAAAAAAACATTTTAAATGTATCTATAAACTCGAGAAAAGTTTACATCATACCAAAACATAACATGATTTAAAATTTAATGTTCACTTATATGACTTATTATGAGCTATATTCTACTTTTTTTATATTTTATTTTTTGAATTTAAAATAGAATGTGACTCAAATTAAACTATTCAAATGCACATTAAATTTTAAGTTCTCTACTAATAACTATTTTAGTGTATGTCAAATGATTTTTTTTTTTTTTTGAGTACATGTCAAATGATCTAAATAACATGAATCATTTATGAAGAAATAAATTTAGAGTATTTTAAATGATCTTAAAAACAAAGGAAAAAGACAAAGAAAGAAGAAAAAATGGCCCTTAAAGAAATTGAAAAGAAAACCAGGGCCATTCAGGTTCAATAAATATATAAGATTTGGAGAATTAGTGGCAGTGGAATGGAGTGAAATTCCAGCCAAATAGTCACATGGGGATGTAGGAGTTTGGACAAGATAAGGCAATATATTTATTATTTTCCGACCTTTTTTTTCAAGTATTATGTACTACTTTTTTAAGGTTAAAATATGATTTTGATTTTGATTCTCAATTTTTAGCTTTCTTCTATTTCAAGTTTTAAATTATCAAATATTAAATCTGAATTCTTAGATTTTTAAATCTTCATTCTTAGATTTTAAAGTTTATTATTTTTTTATTATTAACTTTCAAATGTTTAATTTTAATTCTAGAATATTAAAAAGTTCAAAATTTTATCTCTACTCTTTAAAGAATTCTTTTCCGTTATAATCGATTAAAAGAAAAGCTCTTTCTCATCCCCTTCTCTCTCAATTCTTTTAGTTATGATTATGGACTTGTATTTTAATTTTTAAAATTATATTCGCTTCAAATTTAGATAATTATTCTTTGTCATTTTTTTCTATTACATCTCATTTTTTCTATATTTATTCTTAACCTTCTTAATCCAAATACCTCTTTTTTTATTCAACAACAACCCCAAACACCTCTTTATAAGTGCCTTTTTGGATTTTTTAAACAAATGATCAAAATTAATATGTTTATTTATTAATTTTAGTTTAGTATGTAAATAAGGATATTATAATCTTCAATATTTAGTTTAAAAAAAAAGAAACTTAAATATTTTAGTCGAGAGTAAACTAATTGAATCATGTTCAAATTAACCATAATTATTTAAGAAAATATAAATAGAAAATTGAAAATTGATTCACCAATGACATCTAATTTTGTTATTATTATTATTTAAAAAGATGTTATGAAGATTACATTATTTAGGTTTGAAGAGAAGCAATTCAAAATCATAAAAAAAAAAAACAAAAAGGTTCAAACCTAGTATGAAAGATATGTGTGAATGAGTTGATGAAAAAAACACAAAAGAGATGAAAGAGAAAGGAGGATAGAGAAGGCAGCTAGAACCCACAAACTCTTTAAATAATTCTGATGGCTGACCACACCACTCAGAAAATCTCCACCAATAAATCAAACAAAGATTCACCCATCCACAACCTCAAACATGTCCATTTTATTCCTCATCAATCTATACAAGGATCTTGAACTATAAAAATATAAAATAAAAATATAAAAAAATACAAAGATTAGAGTATAATTTAGTGGTTAAGACACATTAATAATAATAATAATAATCATATTATTATTTTTTAAGATTGATGTTCTATCTACATCTACACATTTGATAATTAAAAATTTCAATACAATATTTTTTTTCTTTGAAAAATGCACTTTCATTGATGAGAAAAATATGTAAGATAACCGCACACTAACATTAAAGTGAACATAATTTATTTGGCATATTGAATGTGTTAACAATCACGAAATTTGTGGTTCGAGTCTTCTTAATCTTTATTATACTAAGAAAAGATACATGCAAAAATAATCGAACTATAAGTTTTCTTTATATCCTTGTACGAGTTAGAACTAGATTTTTATTCGTAAAAATCATTCTAATCGTAGCTTCTAGTCAAGACATCAAAATGCGTGATAGACTAGATTAACGTCATCCTACATTTGAATTATAATTCTAAATATGTGTTGAGGGTGAATCTTCTCCCAATCAAATATCTTCAATTTTTTTCTTTCTACATTTACTTGTTCATAAACACCCTATAGGTTATATATAGTTTCTTTTTTATTGGATTGGGATACAAGAATTCGAATTTATAATCTTTTTTTATTGTAAAACAATTCATGTCAATTGAACTATACTCTTTATCGATAAACATTTTATAATTCATTAGCTATAAAGTTTTGACATTTATTAAACACATATGATATTTAAAATCACCTTGACGACGCAAGAACAGGTCGAAAATTTTGAAAATGGTAAAAGACACACAAACCTTATAAATGAAAATTGAGATGTATGGTACCAACAAAAGCCGTAGTTCAGCAGCATCGTGTATAGGTCATGAATTCGAATTCTCTCATCCCAACTTTTATAATTTAAAAAAAAAATAATAAACAATAAATTGATGGTGAGAATTTGGGAGAGGTTGGTAGGTAGGGTAGTACTTTAGTTTGTAGCCATGCCATTCATTATATGTAAACAGTGTTGAGATCTCATCACTAGAAGCAACAAAGAGAGATGGGACTCATAGGGGGGTGTTTGTTTGACATATTTAGGTAGGATTTAGGTTAAGGAATTATATTGAAAAGTTATATTAAGTAGTTAAAAATTGAGAGTTGTGTCAAAAACTCGTTTGGATGTAGTTTTTGTGTAGAGGAGTTAGAGTCAAAATCTTGTTTGGATGTAGATTTAAAATGAATAGTTATTTTTAATAGTTAAAAAAAAAACTAAAAATGAGTTATTTTGATTGATTTGAAAAGAATACTTAAAAATGAGTGGTTAAAAATAATCGAGTAGTTATAAATGAATGATTAAAAATGAATGGTTATAAATGTGAATTATTTTTAAAAGTAAAAATGATGAAGAGTTAGTAAAAACTCGTTTGGGTGTAAGTTTTCGAAAAAGGAGTTAATAAATCCTAAAACTAAATCCTACTTAAATATGTCAAACAAACAGCCCCTAACTCTCTCTCAGTTTTTTTTTTTTTAAAATTATTATTTTCTTTTTTACCTCTAGGACCTTTCATTTTTCTCTTCACCTTCTAGTGCAAAAATTTCGCCTTTCTTTTTCATCCAAGAGTGTTTAGGAAAAATAAAATGAAAATGATTATTTTGAAGATTGAGAATTAGAAAAGAATATGGAGAAAAATAAATTATTTGTGTTTAGAGTGCAAATAATAATTATGGAGAAAATAAAATAGTCATTATAATGCGACTGAAAAGTAGTTAAGGGATAAATAAAAAGTGGTTATAATGAGAATAAAAAAAAGTGTTATGGAAACATGAGATTACGGAGAGATTGATTCTTAGTGTTCCAAACACAAATAATTATCCTTATTTTTATTCTCTATCTCGACTCTTTGCTTGAAATATTTCTTAGGGTATTTGAGGCTGGAGAGAAAGAGAGCGGTCATGGAAATGAGAGAATTATTGTTCCTTTTGTTCACGTTTAGAGACCACAGAGAATTATTTCTCATAATCTCATGTCTGCATTACTACTTTTTATTCTCTTTATAATCAATTCTTATTCTCTTCCTACTCACTATTTTATTTTTTCATAAATATTTTCTTCACTACAAATACAAGTAATGTTTTCTTTCCATAGTGATTCTTTTCACATTCAACATAGATAACTGTTGAAAAATTACTTGATCTTAACATATACCACTTGATATCGATGCAACGGAAGTAAACTAGATTCTAATTACGGCAATGACAAATATAAATAAACAAAGTAAAGAGAAAAACAATAACACAAAGATCTTACGTGGTTAGGACGAAGTCTACATCCACGGGCGAAGACGACAAGAATATTCCACTAGAGTTCCAAAGACGGGATTACAAAAGAAACACACTCAAGCACTCACCAAAATCCCAATACACCCAAAGATTTGAACTCACCAAAAATTAATTTCTAAATGCAATTAGAAATTAATATAGAATAATTTAAGAAACAAGGATTATAAAATTCTTAAAATTCTTGTTGTGTAAAAAGTGAAAAGGCTATGTGTATATATAGCAAATGTGGGCTGTGGAATTTTAACAAATTCCCAATGTGGGATTAATTAAGCAACACAACAAATCTCCACCTTGATGCTAATTGGTCCAAACGCCAAATGAGAAGCTTCAGCCGTCTTCGCCAACTTCAAATAGTTCAAAAATTGCAAACACCAATCAAATTCAAGTAATGCTTGAATTTGTTTAGTGAAAGAGATTTAGTCATCATATCAACTGGATTGTCGTTGGTACTGATCTTGCTTACAACAATATCACCTCGAGCAATGACCTCACGTACAAAATGGTATCGAATAGCAATGTGCTTTGTCTTCTCATGAAACATCTGATTTTTTTTAAGGAAGATAGCACTCTGGCTGTCACAAAAGACTATAGAAATCTGTAAGTCTTCACTGAGTTCACCAAACAGTCCCCTTAACCATATAGCTTCTTTACAAGCCTTAGTAATAGCCATATACTCAGCTTTTGTCGTGGACAAAGCAACTGTATTATGCAAAGTAGCTTTCCAACTTATAGCAGAACTACCAATAGTAAACACATATCCAGTAAGAGATCTTCTTTTATCAAGATCTCCAGCATAATCAGAATCCACATAAGCGATGACTCCATCTCTGGTTCTTCCAAAATGCAAACCAACATCAACTGTACCTCGTAAATACCTCAGTATCCACTGAACTGCTTTCCAGTGTTCTTTACCAGGATTGCATAAATACCTACTACCTGCGCTAACTACTTAGGATAAATCAAGACGGTTACAAACTATTGCATACATCAGAGAACCAACTGCACTGAAATAAGGAACTCGAGACATATAATCAACCTCATCATCTGACTGTGGAGACAAAGTAGATGAGAGTTTAAAATTCGAGACTAACGGAGTACTAACTGGTTTGGCATGATGCATATTGAATCTGGACAGAATTTTCTATATCTACCCCTTCTGACTTAAATAAAGTTTTCTCGCTTTCCTGTCTCGATAATTTCCATATCCATAATTTTCTTTGCTGCACCCAAGTCTTTCATATCAAACTCTTCACTGAGCTCTATTTTGACTTGATTAATTTCTCTTATATCGTTAGTAGTAATCAACATATAAGAGAAGGTACACAAATGACCTATCATGATTTTTCTTGAAGTAAACACAACTATCTTGGTGACTGTTTCAGGCCATACAAAGACTTCTTCAATAAACAAACATAGTCTTCCTTTCCTGAAATAGCAAAACCCTCTGGCTGATGCATATAAATATCTTTTTCAAGTTCTCCATGTAAAAATGCAGTTTTTACATCTAACTACTCAAGTTCAAGATCATGAATAGCTACAACGCCAAGCAAAGCACTAATAGAGCTATGTTTAACAACATGAGAAAATACATTAGTGCAATCAACACCAGGGATTTAACTAAAGCTTTTAGCAACCAATCTTGCTTTATATCTGGCTTTCTCAACTCCAAGAACACCTTCCTTTTGTTTAAAAACCCATTAGCAACGAACGACTCTCTTATTCTGAGGAAGCTTCACAAGATCCCATGTATTATTTTTATGTAGAGATTCAATTTCTTCTTGCATTGCAATCATCCACTTATCAGAGTTGTTGCCTCTATAAATGTAGATGGTTCCTCACTTGAATCAATATCTTCAGTAACATTTAAAGCACAAACTACTAAATCAGCTTCTGCATATCTCTGTGGAGGTTTAATTTCTCTTCTTGGCCTATCTTTAGCAATAGAAGATTGCATTGGTGCTTTTAAAGATGAAGCAATATCACCACCATGAGGTAATTCAGAAGAAGCACCTGATGAAGAAGTACTAGAAGTAGAAGTACCATCTTTATCAGGACTACAAGATGACTTTAACCCGAACTCCACCCCCACATGCAAACTCTGCTGAATTTTATCTGAAGACTTCATTTTAGAAGATTGTCCACCTAACATGGAAGGTTCATCTCTACTAACAACCACCTTTTTAGTCTTGGGACACCATAACTTATATCCTTTAACTCTAGGCTTGTACATAACCAATAAAAATATATTTCAAAGATCTTGGTTCAAGTTTACCATCATTCACGTGAGCATAAGCAGGGCAACCGAATATCTTTAAATTTGAATAATTGGATGGACTACCAGACCACACTTCTTATGGTGTATTTTTCTGGAGAGAAATATGCGGAGTATGATTGATAATATGGCATGCTAAAGCAGCAGCTTCAGCCCAAAATGATTTAGGTAAGTTTGCATTTGATAGGATGCAACGTACCTTAATAATTAAAGTCTGATTCATCCACTCTGCTATTCCATTCTGTTGCGGAGTATGATGAACTGTTAAATGTCTAACAATTCATTATGACTTGCAAAAAGAATTGAACTCGCTAGAACAAAATTCCAAACCATTATCTGTGCGAACATATTTTATCTGACTTCCTGTCTGTTTCTCAATCGTGGTTTTCCAATCCTTAAATGTAGAAAACACATCACTCTTCTGCTTAAGGAAAAAGACCCAAACTTTTCTAAAAAAGTCATCAATAATGCTTAGCAGATACAATGCACCACAAAATTCAATTGATGACTTTTGACATTGATTCATATGTTGAAGACTAGGCCCTACTGGGACACATATGAAATGAACATCTCGAATCAAGAATCCAATCATCAGATTTTAATTTGTCATCAGAAGCAACTAAGAGATCACCATCACTATTAACATCTTCAACAACACTAGCTTGATCAGAGCTTTCAGGTTGCTTTCCCTTTTGGAATGCAGAGGTTCTCTGATTTTTATTCTGTAATTTGTAGCATTCAGAAATAACATGGCCTTTCTTCTGGCAATAATTGCAGGTTTTATTTTTATTTCTCGATTTTGATCGATTCCTCTGATTACCATAATT
>JBBMKA010000009.1:2236939-2259145 GCA_037833695.1 Sechiopsis laciniata | reverse complement strand
CTTACGTATATACGTATTTACATGACCAATGACCATCCCTATCCACTTTCACTCTCCGTTTGGGGTGTTTGTTTCACATATTTAGGTAGGATTTAGATTAATGAGTTATATTGAGTAGTTAAAAATTGAGAGTTATATCCAAAACTCGTTTGAATGTAATTTTTTTTTGCAGATGAATTAAAATCAAAATCTTGTTTGAATATAGATTTAAAATTAATAGTTAAAAAATAAATGATTAAAAATGAATAGTAAAAAAGGAAAGATTTTGATTGATTTATAAAGAATAATTAAAAATGAGTGGTTAGAAATGATTGAGTGATTATAAATGAATTATTAAAAATGAATAGTTAGAAATGTGAGTTATTTTTAAAAGTAAAAATGAGAAAGAGTTAATAAAAACTCGTTTGGATGTAGGTTTTTAATAAATCCTAAAACTAAATTCTACTTAAATATGCCAAACAAATAGTCCCAAAACTAGCTTTCTCAATTTTTATTTTTTATTTTTTTTAAATAAACAACTCCATTACCCAATGATAGTCTACCAATTACAATTCTCCAAAATTAATGACAGAAATAATGATAATTAAAGACCGCTCTATTTCCTCGAGAACAAAAAAAGATCATACTAACAATATATTCTCAAAATTTAAAAAAAAAAAAATTAAACTTAATATCAATGTGTATGGTTGAATTTAGAAAGATCTCGAAAATCCTCGCAAATAACGACATAATTATCTTTACGTCAAAAAAAAAAAAACATAATTATCTTTTTGGTAATTTAGACGATATCCTTTAGATACCCAGAGTTACACATAACTGATCGTGACATCTTTAGATATTTGTATTTATTTTAATAGGTTTTGTACTCGGAAATATATTAAACGGTCTTTTTAAAAAAAAAAATTAACAACATTTGAGACTTAAATCTATAATTAACTGGCTACTAAGTGATACATGATGCAACTCGAATACTACTCCTGTTGGCATCCTAAATGACCTTATTCATATAATTTACACACTAATTTATATAATTAAAATCCCTAAAACATAAATATTTTTTAAAAAATTTAAATATTATATTTTTAATTAAATTTAATTTGTAAAAATAACTAAAAATAAGTTATTAGTTGAACAAGTAAAAAAAAACTCGCTAAATATATATAAAAAAAATTGTAAGCAATTTTTAGAAAGATTTAATAAAAAAGGAACATTACACTTAAAATAAACAAAATATTATTCAATTTAATAAAAATTTATTTTATAATAATATATAAAGGTGAGTTGTTAATGGATGCATAATTAATTTACTAAAAATGTGAAAAGAAAAAGAAAAATGTGGAAAGAAAGAGAGAGAAAATTAATTAAAAAATATATATATATAAAGAAAACGTGAAGGGCAAATATGTTTTTGAGGATATCACGTACATGGATATCTTAGAAATTCGTATTGCAAGAAACTATTCAAATGAATTATGTATGAACATCTTAAGATGCCTAAATATTTTCATTATCACAAAACAAATGAAATAATTCAAATGCTACGTTCATAGGAATGTTGGATTATCCTAAAGTAAATTACCTAAATTAAATATATCATAAATACTATATACTTGTAAAGAAGTTTATACTTGAAGCATTATGTTGTTTTTTTTTCCTAAGATAGAAGCATTATATAGTTTTTTTTTTTTTTTTGAAAACAAGAAGCATTATACAGTTAATTGGGTACTAATCTAGATAAGTTTAATTTATCACGAGAATTGAGATTGATGAATTAGGAAAATTTTGAAATGATATTAAATTGAAAGGTATATAATTAAACCTTAGATTTTTTTTTTTTTTTTTTTTTTTTTTTTTTTTTTAATATTATAATGGATTGGACAATTCGAACCACATATCTTTTTGTTACTAACACAAAGATGCAGCAGCTATGGCTTTTGTTGCCTAAAAAAATGACAATTGAGATGCATGGAAAGACACACAAATTTGTAGTCATGCATTATGCTAAATAGTGTTGAGAACTCATTACTATCAGCATCAAAAGAGTGGGGACCTATGGACCTCCTAAATTTTCTTGGATTGATTGATTTTACCTCAAGATTTTTTTTTCTTCTATCCTTTCTAGTGCCACAAACTTACCTTTTTTAATCCACCTAAAATATTCTGCTTTTTATTCAAAAAATTTTAAACATGAAATTTAATCGGATTGATGCAATTTGATTGTTCGACATTAGAGATATCCACGAGGCAAGACAGAGTCGAGAAATAGGTTTCCATCGTCATTCTTGCTAGGGGTATGGTGTTCAAATAACCCGACAACTCGAGTAACTCAACCCAACCCAACCCAATTTGACAGATTGGATTAGGTTAAATACATTTTTTGGTTGGGTTGAGTTCAAAGTCATAAAAGTTTCATGGGTTGAGTTGAGTAAGGGTTGATCTAAAATTAACCCAACCCAATCCGATGAATTTATTATTTAGTTTATTTTATTTATTTTTTATTTTTATTATTATTTTTTTTACCTATAACATAATTATTTAGATTATATGTATATTTATTTTATTTAATTATTATTGTTAAACTTTTTTATTTTTCAATAGTTTTTTAATATTTTTTTAAATCTTTATAATCTATGTATCATGATAAATATATATACTAAAATTATGTCATCTATTTTTATTAATTTTAATTATCTATTTATTTTATGGAAATTGAATTATGTCATTTATTTTTGTTGTTTTAATTATTAATTTGTTTTATGTAATATAGTTGGAGTCTTCTATATGAACCATGATGATATGACTAATAGTGAGTGACTTTTGGTTAAATATTTTGCATATTTAATATTTATATTCATTTCATTAACTTGATATGATAATAATTGGAGATTGTATTTTGTTTATGTATAGTGTATGCCTAATTTGATAAAAAAAAAATTTATATTTACAATGTATTGATGAACTCGATGACCCAACCAACACAATCCAAAAATATAAGAGTTGGGTTGTCTTTTTAATTGGATTGAGTTGGGTTGGAAAATAGACCAACCCAAAAATTTGGGTTAGATTAAAAACTTTTTTCAACCCAACCCATGTACATCCATAATTTCCGCCACTAAATGTGATCTTATCCCAATAAAATTTACCATTCTTTTTGTCGGGATTAGGGGTGTGGATTCACTGGAATAAGTTCAAAAATTTTCCATTTAATTATTATTATTTTTTATAATTAATTTTTTTTGATACCTCACCTTAATTAAAAAAAACATATATTCTCAATGAAAAGTTCAAATAGTTGAAGCAGTTAGAATAGTTATACACAGTATAGCTTCCAACTTGTGTAGTTAAGCATACAAACATTATATTCTCATACTTTTGCTGATAACCCCTCCGTTTAAAAACATATTAGAGCGAAGTACGTATAAGATTTGCTTACATAATCAATACATAATTATTTTTCATAATAAATCATGTCAAGATTAGATTTGTAAAAAAGATTAAAAAAAAGAATTTTAAAATAAAATATATGGAAAATCCATTTCATGTCCGTGTTTGTAAGGAATCTTTCTCATTCACTCTCTCATTCATAGTCAGAGATTCTCACATCGCTAAGAATGGGTTTTTGATATAATAGACATTTCTATTAGAGACATAAATTTATAGATCAAGTTTTTCAATTTAAATTAGAATATTTTTAATGATAACATTTAAATTAGATTTAAAGTGCTCTAATTCAATTGTTTCTAGCATGTCTAATAATAGAAAGTGAGCGATCATATGCCTTTCATCCATGTTCAAATTTGGTTGATGGACTTTTGTTATCTAGCACACCATTATTTGTGCACTTTCTTCCCATGTACTTTGGACAACAGTTTTTTTTTTTTTTACAAAAAGAAAGATCAGCTATTTTAAAAATTAAAAAAAAAAAAAAAAACTTTAATACGTCCTTTCAAGATTTCTTTCATTGACAAGTATTCTAGGCCCGTCCTTCCGATTCAATCACCATATCTCATCACATCTCTCCAAATCTTGCTCTTCTACGTTCGTAATAACTTATTCTTAGACGATTGAATTCAACTCTCAAATTATATCAAAACGGCACATTCGTCTTCTCGACTAATTTCACGGGACGATTCATGTGAATATGTTTTGAATTAGGAATGAAGTGTGTCATATAATAGTTGGTGGGGAAAGGAGAATAGGGGTCCATTTGGATTTGGAATTATGTGGACAAATGGTTTGTGTTCTCAAAGCTTCGATTTTCAAGCACCCAATCGTACAAGACAGTACTCAGAAACGTAAGCCAACTTTTTTTTTTTTTTTTTGGAAAATAGTAAGCCAACTTGCTCCATCATTACTTCCACACATTTTGCCATTTTGCCTTCTACATACCTATTTTTTTTAAAACTTTGTTTTCTTCCTCTCTTCACTCCAATCCAAACAAGGTTCCTAATGAAATTGTTAGCAAACGAGACTGGTTTGTTGGTTAAACATCCATAACTCTTTTGAATGTTGAATTCAAAAGAAATGGTTGGATTTTCAATAGCATAAAGGAGTGTGATCACAAGGACGACAATCTTGGGACAATCTACATTGGTATTATATTGTCTGCTTTGGACATATGACTTTGTTTTCTGTTTCACCAAAAAGAATTCATACTAGATGGAGATAGTTGTCACCCATGATCTTTTTCTTAACTAATTAATGTGGGATTAATTTTGTGTATCCCAACAATCCTTCTCTCAACCAAGTACCATCAAGCCGTTCCTTAGACTCGACACTTAAGGATACAACACTTGAGGATTCAACCCTCCCCTCAAATAGTCAAGGCGTATAACTTATATAAAGACTATACTCTTCTTCTTTTGAGTATATACTGTCTGATAAAACTCTTTACCATTGATTTTCTTTGTGACTACATCCTGACTAAACTTCTCTTCTCTTGAGAGTACATAGTTAGTCAACTGATCATCTAGCCCATGTCCAGACTGTTAGGGTCACATAATTGTCCTACATTGGAAAAGTGGAGAGTCCTATAAGCATTTATAAGAGATATGAGTTACTCCCCTCATAGCCAATTGGTTTTGAGGTGGAACCCCATATTCTCTAATATGGTATCAGAGCTCATAAAGCCCAAACGGGTATCGGTCCAATAAAAATGAAATTGAGATCCGATTCAAGATTGGTGAGCCAAAAAGAGGCATCATCTTGAGAAGCATGTTAGGATCTTACAATTGTCCCACGTTGGAAAGGTGGTGAGTTCAACATCAATATAAAAGAGATATAGATTACTCTCTTCATTGCCAATTAGTTTTGAGGTGGAACCCCCATATTCTCTAATATGGTATCAGAGCCCATAAAGTACAAACGAGTATCGGTCCAATAAAAATGAAATTGAGATCCGATCCAAGATTGGTGAGCTTAAAAGAGGTACTATCTTGAGGGGGCATATTAGGATCTCACAATTGTCCCACATTGGAAAAGTGGGGAGTCCTACAAGCATTTATAAGAAATATGAGTTACTCCCCTCATAACCAATTGGTTTGAGGTGGAACCCCATATTCTCTAATACAGACAAAGCTTTTATTCTATTGAAAATACACTGCCTGTCGAATAAACTTTACCTCAGATTTTTACTTATATGACTATGTCCACCAAGACTCCCAACTTCTTTATCTTCACTAAACAATTATAATGACACGTGGCTAAATTATTAAGGGCATGACTTTAATATCAACCGATTAGGACAACGCCTTTGAATTATCTTTACATTAGTATGATATTGTCCACTTATGACATAAGATCTCATGACTTTGATTTTAGTTTCAACTAAAAAGAACCTCATATCAATAGTGATGGTTCTCATTCGTGATCTTTCTTTTAACAAACCAATGTGGAATAGCTTTATTTGTATCCCAAGGCCTTTTCTATCAACAAATTAAGCACCATCAAGCCTTTCTTTGGGCTTGTCTTATATGTTCAGAAATCGAGGATTTGATCGACTCTATGAACAAAAATCGAGCCTCCTTTTAATTAGTCAAGTCATCTAACTCAAATCGAGACTAAACTCTTGTTCTTATAAGAGTTACACCGTCAGTTAAAAAAAATTGCTATGGATTTCCGCCATGGCTACATCCAAGTTAACTAAACTTCTCTTCTCCCAAGAATACACATCTATTCAATCCATTTAGCTCATATCTAGACAAAACTCTTCTTCTTAGGAGAGTACACTCCCAGTCTAATAAACTTCTTTACCATGAATTTTTGACATGACTATGTCTATAGGCTTTCAACTTCTTTGTCCCGATATGGTTAAGTTTAGGGCATGACTTTGATACCAATTAAAAATGACAAAAACTCTTCTTCTCGTGAGAGTACACACCCAGTCTAATAAACCTCTTTACCATGGTTTTTTGACATGACTATGTCTATATAGGCTCCTAACTTTTTTGTCCTTTATTAGAGAATTCTACTGATATGGATAAGTTAAGGGCATGACTTTGATACCAATTAAAAATGACAACCCTGAGATATCCTCCACATTGGTATGTTATTATTCACTTTGGACATAAGCCCTTATGACTTTACTTTTGGTTTCACTTAAAATGTCTCACCAATAGAGATTATTGTAATACATGATTCTTTTCTTAACTAACAAATGTAGGATAACTTTGTTTGTATCCAAATAATCCTTCTTTCAAACAAAGTACCACCAAACCTCTCTCCGTGCTCATCTTCTATGACCAACATCTGATGATTCAATTCCACCATCGAGCATAGATCGAGTTTCCCTTCAAATAATCAATCTATCTAACTCATATTCAAACCAAACTTCATTTCTTTTGAAGGTGCATTGTGAATTTGATAAAGTTTTTTTTACCATGGACTTCTACCATCACTACTCTAGACTAAACTTTTGTTCACTTGAGAGTACTACACAGTTAGTTCAATATGTCTATCTCATATCACAAAATTCCTCTTTTCTTAAGAGCACATTGTCAGTCTAATAAAGCTCTTTACTTCAGATTTTTATGATCATGCATGATTATGTTTACTGGCTCCACTTTCCTTATCCTACATCGAGAAATTCTACCGGCATGGCAAAGTTAAGGAAATGAATCTAATACTGACAATCGAGGGATGATCTCCATATTAGTATGATATGTGTACTATCCACTTTCATTGTAAGCATCGTTCATTGGCGCTTTGTTTTTTGTTTCACTTACAAGGCCTATACTAATAGAGATGGTTGCCATCCATGATCCTTCTCTTAACCAATCAATGTGAGACAATTTTATTTGTATTTCAAAAAATGGATTATTATTTATATTCCAAGAAATGGAAGCAACTTAAATCATTGGATAACAAAATAAAAGCTTTTTGTAAATATTGATATATATCTCCTATAATGTTTTGAATTTTCCCTCTATTTTTCTTCTAAACTCCACATTACATAGCTTTATGTATGTGGTTAAGACTAAAGCATAAAATGTTCAAATTTTAAAATAGATATTCTTAAAAGAAAGAACAAGAGGACAAAATTGATAAGTTTTTTTCTTTTTATAAATAATAATTGAGACATTTTGTTATCAAGGTAGTGAATAGTATAAAGTTATATAGATTAGTCTGCCAAAAGCAGTTAGAATGTAACATCTCAACAAAGCGTAAAGTTCAATAGTGCTTTATTTGTCCCTTTGTCCACACGAGTTTCTAAGTTTTAATATTAATATGAGAAAAATTATATCACATATTACAAAAGTTTTGCAAATTATTTAATAATATTGTCGGTTTATGGTTAAATACTTTTTACTTAAGGGTGTTTCTATTTTTTTAACAATATTTAGAGAGATAAAATTCGAACTTAAAACTTTATACATATTAAGTTACACGATGTCACTAGCATTATACTATTTCTATTCTCTTTTTTTTTTTGAGTGAACTATTTCTATTCTCTATATATATAAATAATGTTCAAAATTCTTATAGGATGAACTACAAAAAAAAAAAACTTTAATTTATAAGTTCATGGTCTTGTATGTACCAAATTATCAAACGGGCTTTAAAGAATTATAGTGTTGTGCCCAATAATTGGTGCAATAGAAAAATTATTAATAAAAAGGAAAAAAATAATGTACGTGAATGAACAGTTCTTCAGCTACACACCAAAAGAGAGAGGGAGAATAATGAGAAACAGCTAAATAATAGAACAAAAAACATCGGAGAGCTCGCCAAATTTATAAATTACATAGTTACTTTTTTGTAACTATTCCATTGAAAAAATTGGAATGTATTTGTTGAGATATGTCTTGAACGACTGAATATCTTACGATTAGTTAGTCGGAGGTTTTGCTATCCGGTCAGCGAGTGGGTGTGCGGGGCAATGTCCCCGATTCAAAAATGCATTTCGCATTTTCGATTTGTAAACGCATCCGCGCTTGCATTTAGGTTTTTTTTATCTGTAATAGGGTTTAATGAGAGTTAAACCCTAATTGATTATGATGTTCATTATGTATTTTGCTCTCCTTAATAAAATTCTGTTTTCTCTTTGTCCGTGGACTAGCTAACACAACGTTAGCGAACCATGTAAATTTCTCTATGTTCTCGAAAGATGAAGAGACTTTACCATTTTTTTTTTAATATCTGTGATTATCCGAGCCAGCTTTCGTGCACCTCAACTAATGTCAAGGATGTCAAGGAAATTCGTAAGAATTAATTGTTAGGTAAGTGGCCACTATAGATTGAAACCATCACATTTAGCACCCAAGACCCTCTTTCACCACTAAGCCACTTTACTCTTTCAGTTGAAATCTTGTAAAGTTAATTTCTCTATTAATTAATATTGATAATCACTTACTGAATCCTGCATGAACTTTTAATCGATAATTATGTCACGATTAATTAATAGTTCCAAAGGTATTTGTCGCAAGTTAGTAAAGGATTAGAGGAAGTTGGATGCCTTCAAGAGCTAGTGTTCAAGCCATTTGTAATATTGAAACTAACAAGAAAGGATTGTGCTGTGTCCTCTCAAATACCATTGTTTTTTTTTTCTTTTGAGTCTAAATGCTCAAAGTCAAAAGAGAGGAAATATGTAATAGTGTATAGTGTTGGGGAGGGAAGGAATAATAATAATAGGGATAGGAGAGGGAAGGAATAATAATAATAGGGATAGGATTGGGATGATAAAAATTGATAAAGACAAATGCATATAAGCATATATTTTTTTTATCACCCAAGAACAAGTTTTGCTCATGGACTCGAAAGGAGTATATCCTCAAAATCTAAATCTTCCACCAACTGCTCCCCAATTAAGCACTCATATTATTATTCATAATATATTATACATAGATATATAAAAAATTAAAATTAAAATAAAAGGTAAAATATAATTAGAGTTTAGTTTTCATGATTTCAAAAACTAGAGTTTAGTACTTATGGTTTGAAAAAATATAAAATTTAGTACCTATGGTTTTAAAAGCTAGAATTTAGTTTCTATGATTTGATAAAACTTAAAAAATAGTTCTTGCAGTTTCTAACCGTTAGCGAATTAAGTACTAGATAGTTAATCACTCAAATATTAATGATGAAATTATCAGTTAAGTGACTGATATAACAAAAAAATCATATCGTTTATGCGTGCATAGTGAGCTTTCATGTATTTAATACGCCAGCAATTACGTACAATAAAGATTATTTTTAGGTTTTATAAAATTACGGAGACTAAATTCTAATTTTTAAAACCATGTGAACTAATTTCTAACATTCGTCAAATCATAGAGGGTACACTAAACTCTAACTTTCGTGAAATGGGGTACACTAAACTCTAACTTTCTTCAAACCATATAACTAAACCTATATTTTACCCTATAAAAAACTATATGCCAAAAGGAGCAGAGCTCCTATGTCATCTTATATAACTGAGTAACCACGACGTTACAGGTTTGAATTTGCCCAACTTCACTTGATGTATTGTATCTAAAAATATATATATTTAAAATAGTTATAAAAAAAATGTTAGGGTTGGGTGGTTTGGTTTGGTTTAGTTTGGTTTGTATGATCACGAGATAGGGTTTTTGGTGGGTTGGGTAAATGGCTTTGGCTTTGATCCCCATAAAAGATTTGAGCATCTTTACATATTTAGCCCCCCCACGACATGTTTTTCTTCTTGATTTTTATGCACTCAACCATTATATATGTTAAACCCAACTTTTTTTTTTCTTTTCTATGGTAAGGGAAAGGAAGAGGGGGGAAGGCTTTCCTTTAGTACAAATTTCTTTCACTTCGTTAGGCACACAACCAAACTATCACTATTTGTGCATGTGCCAAAATTGTACCTTTACTTTTAAGGTGTTTTCTATGAGAGAGAGAGTTGACGATTTCAAGAAATGATTGGAAAAATGCACATTTTCGATAAGGTGCATGAGTGACTACTTATTTTCACTCATTTATCTACTGATGAATTAATTTTAAGATGAAATTCTATGTTTATCTAAAATGATATCAAAGTACATGACATCTAAACGAGTATCAGGACAAAAAAAAAAGGATTTGATCCAAGAATAGCATATTAAAAGAGCATCATCTTGAGAGAGTATATTAATGATCTCACGTTGACAAATCAAGGAGACTTCACATTCTTAATAAGATGTGTGATTATTCTTTTCCTCGTTAATTGATTTTGAGATAAAATTGTGTATTTCTTTAATAGGGAGAGAATCAGAGTCAAATTGGATAGAGTAACCAAAAACCTGTTCGAGGGAGAGAGGGTTTAAAATATCAAATTGAATAAATATATTTGATTGAATAACAAAAAATCTCTCATTGGTTGATTAAAAGAGTAATTAAATTATATAGAGAAAAACCCAATTGGATATATGTAGATATATCAATTGGGTTTATAGAGAATCGATTAGAACAAGAATGTAATGAATTTATGCATAAAAAGGATAATGAGTAACTAAGACCTCTCTAGATATCAATTGGGGTTAAAAGAGTAACTTATTTTAGAAGCGAGAACAATCAATTGCAACTATAGAGAGACCAACAAGGCTTTATAGAGTAAATTTATTAAAGAAGTTAGACAATAGAATAATGAGTAAACTTTTTTATTAATTAAAAAAAAAAAAAAAAAACTTTTTTTAATTGAATAATAATTAAGCATGGTGTATCCATAACCTCTTGATTATTAAGATATATATGAAAACTAAAGTATTCAACCTAACCTAATTTAGTTGAGTGTAAATATTGTTTGGGTCCATGAGTAATCACAATTAAGTATGTGTTTATGGTAAGTTTTTTAAAGCACCCAACTAATTGATTTGATTTTTTTTTTGAAAAAAATGATACTTTATTGAGATGTTTAAATTACAAAAAAAAGTTCTCCAATCTGTGGAGACTATATCGTAGTTTCTATAGTATTTAGATTTTAGATTTTGATTTTGGAGATCATGTCATAGTTTTTATAGTATTTATATTTTATACACCATGAGCCAATACTATGATAACTTTAGATAGTGTGAAATTTCATTTAAAAATTAATTAACAATAAGAGATCTATTTTATTTATCTTATATAAATATCAGAAAGTCTCTTCATTTTTTTAATAGATGATCCTAAAACATGCCCCTCGAAAAATGGTATCTCTTTGGGTTCATTATTTTTAGATCAAGTCTTAATAGACCGAATACTTGTGTGAGTTATATAGACTCGAATACCATATTAAATATTCCTCAAAAAAAGAATACCATATTAAATAGTAGTAGGGAGCTCCATCTTAAGATCCTAAACAATAATATCTTACATTTTCAACACAAACTACAAAAACAAGAGTTTGTTTCATCTTTGGGAGCAGATTACATCTTCAATGCTACACTTTGATGTATTGAATCTTAATTCTACAAGAACTAAAATGTCGCCTCCATTACTATTAGATTTGTCTAATCAAAGTTAATTGGATGTGTTAGCCTAATATTTTTGTTAGTTGACAAAGAGCAAAATAACACATAGATATAATGAAAACCATACCCACATTATTCGAAAGCATAGCATGTGGAGATCATAAAATCTAATAGAAAACATTATTATATAAATGTTGTGTGCATATATAATTAAGTTCTCTTTAGTTCATGCAAAATTCTTTTTAAATGATATTTATTAATAATAAATCATAATAATAATGCAAAGGTTGATGATAATTGGTTATGTTGCAATTCCGACAGCATGGGACTGACAGCCCAATTTGTTCCCAATATAAACTAATATTAATGCTACAGAGATAATAAAATAATAGTAAGTAGCTTTTTAATTCATGTAATTTTTTAATTGAAAAACATTGGTGAGATATGTCAATAACTCATAATAGAGGGGCAATTGAACTTAGATCCAATTAAAAATATTTCTTTGTCCCATTTCAGCCCCCAAAAGATCCAACAATTCACAATAATATTCTCAATGTCTCTCCCTTTTTCACATTATAGACATCCCATAAGATTCATTTCTTATCTTATTATATTCTTTTATTAAGATTAGAGAATTCGTTGTAAAGTTAAAACATTTATGAATTGATTTAGTGGTACTGTCTTAAAAAAAAATTAAGACTAACCATTTTGTTTTTAATTTTTGAATTTTTAAATTTAAGCTTACAATAATTTTCTAACTATATACTTTTTTTATTTGAATATCTACATTTTATCTATATTTTTAAAAATCAAATCAAAATTTGGAAAAAAAAAAAAAAGTTTTACAAGTTTGTTTTTTGTTTTTGAAATTTGATTAGTATTCATCTATTTTTTTAAAAAACGATAGATACATTGTAAAAAATATGGAACACACTTTATAGAAAATTTGAATAAAAATAAGTTTAAATTTCAAAAACAAAAAACAAAAAACTAAATGGTTACCAAATAAAGCCTAAAAAATTATAAATTTAATTTATAGTGGACACTTATTTATAAATTAATTTTCTATATATTTTTTTGACATGGGTGAAAATAATCAAAGTTTTGCTCTATATATATATAGAAAGAGAGTAAAGGAAAATCTCAAAGATCCTTTTGATGATTACCTAATGGTGACCACTCCACCGTGGCTTTCACACTTAACTTTTGGAAATGTTTGCATATTTAAAAGAAAAAGGAAATAATCATAAAAATAAAAAATAAATAGGTAGCATAGTTTCAACGATCCTAGTCCTTGCCATTGCAAAATTTTCAAGTTCGTTCATATACCCCGAGCTTAATTTTAACCTCTTTTTTTTTTGGAACAAGACTTAATTATAACTTGACTCATAAATTTAATGTCATTGAATTTTATAAATATATACTTTTTATATTTATAATTGTTTTGGTCAACTTATATACACTTTGATTAATATCATGAAACATATCATTTTACCATACAACATTTAAATGTCAAAAAAATTGTAGGAAATTAATTTTTAAATAAATAATTATGTAGATTGAAAATTTACATATGTATATAATGATCAAAATTGTTATTTTTATTTTTATTTTTTTGGTTCAATTTGGACACGTGCTTTCTTTTAAGTTAAATAGGCTCAAATTGGTGTCATTTAAATTTAACTCATAATTAACGAAGACTTTTTCATGTGTTGAGATATGCCACTTTTTTAATGTAATATCATCGACACACACACACACATATATATATATATATATATATTTTACACAATGTCATTAAAATAGTACTCATTTTGGCATCAACATTTTG
Organism: Sechiopsis laciniata; assembly: GCA_037833695.1. Lineage (NCBI taxonomy): Eukaryota > Viridiplantae > Streptophyta > Magnoliopsida > Cucurbitales > Cucurbitaceae > Sechiopsis > Sechiopsis laciniata. The sequence continues at coordinate 2,245,423 of JBBMKA010000009.1, read as the reverse complement.
ATTAATTTTTAGTCTATGCCATATATTTTAGTTAATTACTAAGGGGGAATATGCTTTAAAAAAAAGGAGGAATATTTCTCTCTCACTAGTGAGATGGCAGTTCCTTTTCAGCACCATGTGGCACACTCTTATTGCGCCACGTTGGAATACATTTTATTTTTTCAATTTTTATTTTGAGGGATTGGGTGTATTGCAGGTTGACCAAACTTGACTGATGTTGACCGTATATCATAATCCAACGGCTACAATTGGCTAAAGTGGACCCCAGGTTTAGGTTTGGAATCTCCATCATTATCATGTTTGAACTTTGAACAAGGAACACACGTAACGTCACTCGGATTTTCACACACGTTCTTCTTTTCACATGTATTTATTTATTTTATTTTTCTTTGTTCTCTCGAGTAAAATGCATATTTTTCTTTATTCCACAGCCCCAAAATGATTCTCTTTTCTTTTTTTTTTTGAAAAGTCTCCAAAATTGCATTTTTAATGGGAAATTGTGTACTCCAATTTCACAAAATAATTATTCAATTTTTTTGCATCTATAGTTAAATATACAATATAATTAATATTTAGTGTAAGGTATAATTTAGAGTATTAATATAGTATTTTGTATTATCAATACAGTATTATATATTATTAATATAATATTATATATTATTAATATAGTATTATATATTAATTATATAGTATTATATATTAATTATACCGTATAATTTTTATATGATATGACTATGATTGTTTTTTTTGTTTACCTAGTTTTGTAAATATTTTTTCAATTTGACATATTCCTAGAAAAACTCCTTATTAATGTTATGAAATCAACGATCAACAAACAATCAAAAATAAGGAAAAATAAGAAACAAAAATTTACGTGGTTCACTAACGTTGTGTTAGTTAGTCCACGGGCAGAGAGTGACATTTTATTAAGAAGAGTCGAAATACAGAATAAACATTATGGGTTAGGATTTTAATTCGAGTTTATATAGACACTCTCATTAAAATCCTATTACAAACCTCGACTAATTAATCGTAGGGGTGTTCCAGGCATATCTCAACAATTAAAAAATGACCAAATTCTATCCTTTTTAAAAAAAAAAAAAAAAAAATCAAATAATGTTTTCATTAATCAAACAAACATAAACAAAGGAAAACAACCTCTATAAATAACTTGGACTCCCTCATAAAACAAATCGTGATCGAGCAAAAAAAAGAAAAGGGAAGGAAAAAAGACATTATAACAATTTGAAAATTTCATCATAAATAAAAAGAGTTGAAGAAAATAGATGTTGTGGTCATCTTAAAGACTTTCAAGCCCAAATTCTATCCTTATTTTACGTATCTCATCTCATACAAAAATATACATTTCATCCGGAATCTTTATAACCCATATTTTGTAATTACTCTTTTTTCGGAAAAATCAAGAGAGGCGTGCCAATTTGTCAAAAAGATATTGTTTTGGCTCAAAAGTCTTCGAAGAAGAATATTATCTAGCTCACACCACTCTATTAATATTTAGATATATATTTAATTGGTTAAATTGAAGTATAATTCAATTAATTAGTCAAAAATAATATTTGAATATTAATAAAAAAAGATTTGTACTCCTATGACATCAATATATCACTTAGCCCTGTTTAATAAGTATTTATTTTTAAAAATTTAAGCTTAATTTTTTTCAAATTTTCTAAAATGTGTTTCATTTTTTTTTATCATGTATCCATTATTTTTCAAGAAAGTATGAGGATGTTAACTAGATTCAAAAACAAAAACAACCATTTGAAACTTTTTTTTGTTTCTAAATTTTTGTTTGGTTTCTAAAAATATTGGTAAGATATACGAGAAAAAACATATGATAAAATCATTATTATAGACTCAAATTTCAAAAACTAAAAACAAAATGATTATCAAACGAGGTTTTAGTAACCAATTGATCACAAATTTGAGTCTCAAATGTTCTTGAATTAAAAAAATTAATTAATTAAAATATATACTTCAATTGAGAGGTAAATATTTCAAATTTCACTTTTATATAGATCTAAAAATATAATTATTATATATACTATTTGTTATCTAAATTTTCATACTACAAAAATAATGGAAGGTTCTCACTAACTCTAGGGATGGATAAGATAAATAATTTCATAGCGGTATGCTCAATTGAAAGTTTTAGATAGGAAACTTATGATTAATTTTAAGGTGCAAGTTCCTCCAATTAAAAAACTGAAACGAATTATTATTTTAATATTTATGAGATAGATAAGTTAGCTTTAATTAGCTTTTAGAATATATAAAAAAGAAAAAAAAAAAAGATTGATGCATCTAAGATTAAAATTAAAAATTAAAAATTAAAAAAAATAATAAATAATGTGAGTGGTGAGGTCCCTATAAATACATGTATTTTCCTCCATTCTCTAGCCAACTCAATTACATTCATTACTCTTCATCTCTCTCTCTCTCAAAAATGGCTATCAACTTTCCCATTCCAGCTTATTTTGTAGCAATGGTTTTCATCAACCGTCTCAAATCCTACCTAGCAAAATCCAAAGCCTGGATCAACCTTCTCCCCACAACCCCTTTCCTCGCCGACCACGAACTTGCCATCGTCGCCACCAACCTTTGCCATGACCCCGAAGCCCTCACCTCGGCCGCCCTCGACTTCGGCCACATGGTCTCTCACCCACCAGCCGCAGTTCTATTCCCCTCCTCTATAAATGACGTAGTCAACCTACTCAAACTCGCCAACTCGAGCCTTGTTCCATTCAACGTTGCTGCCAAGGGCTGCGGCCACTCGGTCCGTGGCCAGGCAATGGCCCGAAACGGCGTCGTTATTGAGATGACTTCTCTCAATAACAAAATCTCCTCCCGAATTGTCGTCTCTGGAAGTCCCTCTGCTGGGTACTTTGTCGATGTCGGTGGCGAGCAGCTCTGGATTGATGTCCTTAATGCCACTCTCGAACACGGGCTCGCACCGGTGTCGTGGACGGATTATCTTTATCTCACTGTCGGCGGGACGTTGTCGAATGCTGGCATCAGTGGCCAGACATTTCGATACGGCCCGCAGATTAGTAATGTTATCGAACTCGACATCATTACAGGTATTTTGTATTTACTAAATCATCCTCAACTCAAAAGGCTAATTTATTGTCTTCTTTTTTGTTGGTTAAATTAAGGTATTTATTTGCATGTGTTTGTGTTGTGTTTGTTTTGTAGGGAAAGGAGATTTGGTAAGCTGTTCAGGAGAAAAGAATAAGGAGCTCTTCAATTCAGTCCTTGGTGGTTTAGGCCAATTTGGTATCATAGTTCGAGCTAGGATTCCAATATTCCCAGCTCCAAACAGGGTACAATTAAATTTCATTTTCAATTCCAATATATATATATATATATATATATTTTATTTTATAATAATTTTGAAAGAGAGAATTAATTTGGCTGGTTTTGATTTTTCAGGTAAAGTGGGTTAGAATGTTGTATAACAATTTTAGTGAATTTGCAAAAGACCAAGAACAATTGATATCAATGAATGGAAGAAAACAAAAGGGTGCATTGGACTATTTAGAGGGTTTGCTTCTAATGCATGATGGTCCCCCAGACAATTGGAGATCCTCTTTTTTTCCACCCTCACATCACTCCACAATCATCTCTTTGGTTAATCAACATTCCATCATATACTGTCTAGAAGTCGCCAAATTCTATGATGATCGCTCTCGAGATACCGTCGATAAGGTACCAATTCCCAATCCCATCTCAAAAAACCCTAATCTGATTTAATATATCATGAGATTCCATTTCAAAACTAATTGATAACTAGCGACTGTTTTCTTTAGGAACTCGATGATTTGTTCCAAGGGTTAAACTTTTTGCATGGATACAAGTTCGAGAAGGATGTATCGTACCCCGAATTCTTGAATCGGGTTCGAAGCGGAGAATTGAGCCTTCAATCGCAAGGATTGTGGGATGTTCCTCATCCGTGGCTGAATCTCTTTGTGCCGAAATCCCGGATCGAAGATTTTGACTCGGGTGTGTTTAAGGACATTGTTCTCAAAGGAAAAATTACGAAAGGACCCGTGCTCGTCTACCCGATGAATAGGAGCAAGTAATTGATACATTAATCTCTTTACCTTTTATTGAATTGGTAATATATAAATATTATTGAGCTAATTTGATTTTAAATGATGTGTAAAATGAATAGGTGGGATGATAAAATGTCAGCAATGATACCAAATGAAGAAGTATTTTACACAATAGGGTTTTTGAATTCAAGTGGGTTTGATGATTGGGAAGCCATGGATGAGCAAAACAAAGAGATATTAAGGTTTTGTAACAGTGTAGATATGAAGATCAAGCAATATCTTCCTCATTACAAAACAAAGGAAGATTGGGAGAATCATTTTGGACCAAAATGGGGAAGAATTCAAGATAGGAAAAAAGAGTTTGATCCCAAAATGATTTTGTCTCCTGGACAGAAAATTTTCAATCCTTGATGCCTTTTATTTTATTATTATTGTTGTTGTTTTTATTATTGTGTTCTGCCAGTCCTTTTTTTGGGTTATTCCTCGTATAGATTTGGTCTAGTTGAAGGAATACTTTGTGTATTATAATTATGTAATATTATTCAAATTAGAGTTTAAATTCCCCCTTTTGTCGATTATCTGCTAAAATATTGACTATAATAGTTCATCCATATAATTTGGCGATTGAGAGTCATCATTGGCCGGTATTAGAGGAATATAGAAATAATTTAGAGTCTGAATGGGTCGATGGTTAAATAGGTCAATGGCACAATTAATTATCTTAATTTATGTTAATTCATTTCAACCTCACAGTCATAAGTTTGAATCCTAAAACTGCCTTGATGTAGGGTTAGTTGGTTCCCAAACAACTTTTTGCACCTTTATAAAAAATGTAATATTTAATTTTAAAATATTAATAATGGAAATTTTTAATCTGTTAATTCGGTTGAAAACATTTTGTTCAGAATTAAGTTATGCACCGAATCTCAAGGCTCCATTAAATTATAAAAAAATAAAATTAAAATTAAAATTAAAATTAAAAAACAAAATTTAAAAAACAAAAATTAATATAAAAAAAAAAACTCTAACTCAGGGGTTGACATGAAGACTTAAGACTTGAAAATCATTTAATTACCTAACTTTTTAAAATTAAATTTATAAATTTATTTTCTTTTGATTTCTTCCATTATTTTAAATTTAACTTAAAATTAATTTTTAGTTAAATTTAAATTCTAAGCAAACCAATTTTCGGAAACTATTTTTTTAGTTTTTTAAAATCGGTAATAATTTTGGTTTTTTTGAAAACACTTGTAGATAAAAGTTAGACAATAATGAATACATCTATAAATGAAAAAATATATATTAATAGCTTAATTTTTTAATTAAAACAAAAAAGAAAAACTTTTTTTTAGAATAAAAGTCTAAATTTACTAAGTTATGAAGCGTGACCAATATACATCTTTTTTTTATTCAACCTATATACTAGATCATCACCGTCGATATCCATCAGCAATATTTATAAATAATTACGGGCTATATAATCATACATTTTTCTTGTATTATTCTTTTGGGCACTAATTTCATAATTTACATTATAATTTAATTTAGCAATCCCAATGGCAGATGTAAATTAGTGGATATGAAAAAGTGTTCATATACATTGGCTTTCATTACCTTTAACATAATTCATAAATTGCCTCATACATCATAAAAACTATTAAATAATTAAATTACACAGACAACCAAATAATAATCATTTACCTAATCCAAACTTTTATTTTCGAGTATAATAAAAAAAAAAAAAAAAAATGATGTGGCAAAATGGAACATACTCGTTTCCCTAATACACATAATTATTGCATTAAAAGTATAAATGTGGAATATAATAATAATAAGTTAAGAAGGCACGTGGGGGGGCCTGTCCCCTCATTACATTATGCGACAAAAACAGTGGCATAGATCATAAATCATACAATACCTAAAAAGTTTATTAGTGTTTTGTTAGAAAATAATAATAATAATAATAATAATACCCTACTTTTTATCTCATTTATTATGAACTAAATTATATTATTCCTTTTTGAGCAAGGACTAAATTATAAATTAATCGATGAACTTTTAAGTTTGTGGCAGTCCTTTGTATAATCGTTTTATATATTTAACAAATCTATTAGATATAACTTTTAGTTTTATGTTTAATGAAATTCCAAAGTTGAATTTTTTTTACACAAATTCAAAATTGAGGCTAAGATTTTGAATCCGAAATAAGACTCCATTTTCTTATTTAATATAATCATATTACCTACTTATCTTGATTGCTTTTAATAGTAAAAATTGTTACCAAATCAAAGATGAATTATCTCAACATATTTTGTCTTTATTCACATACTTCCCAAGAAAACTACCAGGTAGTCACTCAACCTAGAAATACTCTAAGCAAACACATTAATTTTAGAATTCCTATTGTTAAGTTATCAAGAGGAAAAAAAAAAGTACACCTTTAACCTTGTTGATTGATATATGTAGTAGTTATCGATTCTTTTTAAATCTTTCTTAATCATGACTTTCATCTTTGTAGGATCTGTTTCATCAAATATGATATGATTCAATCATGTATACTTTTTAATTCCATGCATTATATGTTCACCAATTTTCGTCTTGATTCGTCCCCAAACTACATTTTACTGAGATTTTTCGATTAGATACTGTTTTGCAATGTCCCAAGCCTAGAATTTGAATACATATTTTGAATTCTGGTCCTAATTCTAGCTTTGAGGAGCTATACAATTAATAACCACATAAATTTTTTTGGATTTTCGATTAAAATTAAACTTGTAAATAATATTTTTATCATAAGTTTTTTGTTTTGAGAGAAAGATACAATTATATTGATAAAAATATGTATGCAAGAAGCATATTACAGAACAAAAGGAAAGGAGAAAAAGAATCTTCAATTAAGAGAGATTGAAGCAACATCATAATTGACAAAAAAAAAAAATAATAAATAAAATTTTACGCCATAAAAGAGATAATATCATAAGTTTTTTGTTTTGGTTATCCCCTTCTTACTTATGTTTCCAAATATAAAGGCAAATTTTAAAAAATTAAAAGCCAAAAGTCACCAATAATGATCTCATATCTCATTTCTTATATAGGGGAGTTTGGCTGCATGTTGCTATGATATAGGATATAAAATGCTGCTATGATATTGGATATAAAATGCAATAAATGAATGTTTGGAATGCAGATATGATATAAAAGTACATTCAAAGTCCATATTTGTGACAAATGCATAATAGAAAGTGTACTGAAAATCAGTATTTGAGATAGAAGTATGACAAAGGTGTATTGAAATCAATATTTGAAATAGACATATGAATATAAGTTGAAGGAGAGCATTTAACCCAATTTTAATATAAATATGGGCCATCGAATTAAGCCATACTGGACCATATCCGACCGTCGAACAGCACCATGTAAAGCTACAGTATAATAAAAAAAAAATATAAGGCAGAATTTTGTGGCTCCAAGAGAAGGAGCAAAGGGAATTTAATTTTAGATGTTTATTTATTTATTTATTAAAGGATGTTTTCAACTCTTACTGCAGACTGCAGGCATTTAGGAGACATGAGTTCAAAAGCCTACTTCTCTGCAATATTTTTTGACTTTTTTTCCATCATGCTGTTTTTTTTTTTCTTTTTCCTTTTCTATTTCTTTTACATTAAAAATTAATTTAATCAATTTATTTTTCTTTTGTTCTCCTTGTTACGTAGCAAAGTATCCGAATTAATCGTGTTTTGTTTTCATTCTGTTTCATTAATTATTATGGAAGAAATCATGTCAAAAAATAAGTTATTATGGAAGAACAAAATGATGATGGAAAAAGGATGTTAACTCAATATATAATATAAAAAATTACAGCTATGTATAAAACATTTTGAGGTGAAAAGAAATTAAAAAGCGAAATTAACTTTTGTATGTTGTGGATATTCTTCTTTAACATGCGTGGCCGACCAACCAATTTCCCACTTTTTCCCTCAAAAATTGCCTTTTTGGTTTAAGCAAATAAGCCTAACTCTCCCATTTATTTTATATTTTAAATAACTTCACTTATAAATCATATTCAGTTCTCTCAATCGAATTAAGAACTTATTAGTTGCGTTATCAATGCGGTATTTTTTTAGGTGAATAAAATTTGAGAATCATATATTTTATCTTACTATTTTGACTATATAATTAATTGTCTAACCGAGATTACTAATTTTATCAAAATCAACTAAAAAAACATTTTAATGAGAATTTGAAAAGTAGAGTCTACAGTAACAATGAAATGATGTTTTCGAGAGGCAGCTCAATAGTTGAGACAAGCATGTTTTTTTAGAGATTTTTGGTTTGAGATTGTTGAAGAGCGCTTAAATTATAATATCCTCTAAAGTATCTCGGTACCACAATTTAATGTTACGTATCAACA
>JBBMKA010000009.1:2206329-2232802 GCA_037833695.1 Sechiopsis laciniata | reverse complement strand
TAAAAGCATGTTTCGACTGATCATCCATTCATGTTTGCTTGTCTTTTCATCTCGAGAGAGAGAAGGATTTGAGATAACCTATTCATGTCCATTAGTTTCAATGTTGGGAACTCCTACTTGTTAAAGAGGAAGGCTAGAGATAGTCACGTCGCTAGTGCGCATTTCATCGTTTATAGCTTCGAGTTTAGATGCGAGAGCTCAAGCTCGAAGAGAATGATGCGTCTTGAAAAAGAGTATTTGACCACGTGTTGTGCGGAGTCTGCTTCTCACCATAGCCTCACCCTTGTTGCGTGTTAATCACACTCAGCCTACCCTTAACCCGAGCCTGTTATCTCACTAGAGTTTTAGCTACTGTTTCTAGCATTTTATTTTAGCACTATTACATTACACGTTTTTAATATTCTGTTAATAGTTTTGCTTCCGAAGTCAATAGCATCATTTGTTCGCATTTAAATTCGGAGTCCTGTAGTGTTTTAAGCATTTTCGTCGCACTTGCATGTCATTAAATTTTATGCTTAGCAAAAATCATCACTCACCAAATTTTCCTTTACTTTATGTACTTGACGTTTCGATTAACACTTATCTAGAGTTAAACCAGTCCCTATGGAGATGACTTGTAATTTATCACTTGATTGCATATGACCACGTATACTTGCGTGCCTATCTGTTGAAATACATCAGATTGTTAGATAAATATTTAGGCAGTTTCAACCGATCAATGTCTACAGGTACCTGACCTAGGGACGGGCGTGGTTACCCTGAGTATAGTGGAATGAAGCTTCGATTTTTCAGTTTAAAAAAAAAAAAAAAAATTCCGTCGATTGAGTAATTTGTTGTGGGTCTAAGAGGAAAATAGTTATTAGTCTTTGTTATTTGAAAGTATTCATGGTTCTAAAAACATATAATTTAAAATGAAATTATTTTATATCATGAATCTTAAACAAGTTTTTTTTTTTTAATAATTTATATCATATTGTATCACATATTTGATTTATTATTTTACAATGTAGTGTAAATTGTCTAACACGAAATAATAAATCTTAGAAATTTTGAAATATTGAAACAAAAAAAACACACATGAAAGAATCAAACGAAAAAATTGTTTTACTAAAGAAAAAACCCACAAAATTGGTTAACAACATAGCCACAAAATTGTTTTTTCTTTTTTTCTTTTTCCAAAACAAGAATTTGTGCATCCACCAAATTACCGCAACCAAATTAAAGAAAAAGAAACTAACAAATATAAGAGACTTATAAAAGTTGAAAAACAACCATAAATTAAGCAAAAGGTAAGAAAATAGTTTTTTTTTTTTATTTATTATTTCTTTTTAATAGTTCTCATTCTTTATTATTTGAAAGTATTCATGGTTCCTAAAAGCTCCATTGTTCCATTGTTTGAAGAGCCTAGAGGTTTATTTTGCCATTATTTAAAATTATTCTCTGCTGTTGTTGATTCAAAATATTCATCGTGTATAATCTTTGGCTTTTTTTTTTTTTTTTTTCTAGTTTTATGAATTGAGAGCTTTGGATTTGAATCAATCGGAGTTCTTTAGAGTTATGAATTTGTAACTAGGCTTGTAGACTTGAACTAAGTTTGTGTTTATCATATGATTAATTGTATCTTTCTTTTCATTCATTCTCATTTAATATCTTGTCATTCTTCTTTCTCTCATTTTCTACATCTTTTGAATATTTAATTGTTACTTTCCTCCTTAAGATTAATTGGACATTAGCCTTTCCCTCAATGCATTCATTTCACACAAAATAATCACAAGATCAACATTCATTAAAAATATTTAATTTCCAATTTTGATGGCCATGTGCTATTTAGCAGGGGTAATCTCATCTCTTGTCTTTCAATTCGGTCATTAATTTCAAATCTCACTTTAGAATTGGATCGAGACGGCATCTATAGTGTTGCCATTTTATTGATGTTCAAATTTTCATCAAGTGTTATCATAGAATGGACAGATCGTGGATGGAGGAGAATAGATTATCCAAAGAATGTGAGTTAGAAGTTAAAACATTCATCGAATTTAGTTTGCAACATGCCAATGGTTCGAAATCTATTCGATGTCCATGTTTAAAATGTGGGAATCGATTCGGTGATCAGAGCATTTTTCAAAGCATTAAATGCCTTCAGACATTATGCACTAAAGTTAAACTCCCGATTAAATTCCAGTAATGCGCATAGAGGCTTTGAGATTTTTTAGAAGTCCTTGATGAATCGTCTGTAAAAACTAGCATGCTTTAGAAAACTCTGAATGCCATTGACATTACATGGAGGTTCCAGTTTTTCCATAACCTCTATCTTCGCACGGTCCACCTCTATTCCTCTCTTTTGAAATTCGATGCCCTAAGACTATTCCTTCCTTCACCATAAAATGGCATTTTTTCGAGTTTAAAGCCAAATTCATCTCAACACAACGTTTCAATACTTTCCCCAGATTAAGCAGACAAGTGTCAAATGTTCTCCCAAACACAGTAAAATTATCATAAATATCTCGACAATGTCTTCAATCATGCAACGTTGAAATGTTGCAGGCGCATTCCATAGCCCGAAACGCATTCGTCTAAACGCAAAGATACCATATGGACATGTGAATGTAGTCTTTTCTTGGTCTTTGGGATCTATGGTGATTTGGTTATATCTAGAATAACCATCTAAAAAACACTAGTATTTCTGCCCTGCTAACCTGTCTAGCATTTGGTCTATATAAGGCAAAGGGAAACGGTCCTTCTTTGTAGCCTTGTTAAGTCTTTTATAATCCATGCAAATTCTCCAACCCGTGACAGTTCTGGTTGAAATTAGTTCATCGGTATCATTTTTTATCACTGTCATTCCACCATTCTTTGGGACACACTGTACAGGACTTGCCCAATTACTATCGCGGATAGGGTATATGATTCCAGCATCCAACCATTTTATCACCTCTTTCTTTACAACCTCTTTCATTACAGGATTTAGCCGTCTCTGTTGCTTAATAGACTTGAATTGCCCCTCATCAAGATTGATTTTGTGCATACAATATGATGGACTTATTCCTGCAATATCTGCAAGTGTCCAGCTGATTGCCTTCTTGTATTGCCGAAACAGATCTAGCAGCAACACCTCATTCCTCGGAACTAGATATGCAACAATGATAATGGGAATGGTGTTTTCATCTCCCAAATATGTGTATTTTAAATGCTACGACAATGGCTTTAACTCCAGTAATGAGGGTTTAGCTATTGACTGCTCTATAGGTGAACTGATGCGCTCTCCCAAATTTAAAAGCTCAAACTTATTCATGTTTATCAGACCATTGCATACTTTCAGTTCATCTTCGCTCGATGTCCCCAGCATTTCTTCCAGCGGGTTAATGTTAGGCATACAATTCGTCGTTCTGTCTTACTTAGCAACTCTCTCAAGGACAACCTTAGTTGTACTGAGAAATGAACAACATTCTATATCAGATGGGTATTTCATTGAATTGTCAATGCTGAAGTGTACTTCTTGGTCATTCATTCTCAATGTTATCGTTCCCTTGTACACAACCACTAGTGTCCGGCCTATCTTAAGAAAGGGTTTTCCCAGAATAATTGGAACATCTTTATCAGCTTCGTAGTCTAATATGATAAAGTCAGCTGAGAGTATGAATTTATCAACCTGTACTAAGATGTCTTCGATCTTTCCTTCAGGGTAAGTGATAGATCGATCAGCAAGCTGAATGGTAACTGTTGTAGAACACGCTTGGGAGTATGAATTTATCAACCTGTACTAAGATGTCTTCGATCTTTCCTTTAGGGTAAGTGATAGATCGATCCGCAAGCTGAATGGTAACTGTTGTAGAACGCGCTTTTCCAATACCAAATTTCTTGTATATGGACAATGGCATAAGATTTATGCTTGCACCTAAGACACAAAGCGCTCGCCCCAAGTGCTGCCCACCGATTTTCACAGGGATGGTAAATGCACCAGGATCACTTTCTTTGATTGGAATTTTACTCCTCACAATTGCACTGCACTTTTAGTTCAATGAGACAACCTTAAATTCCTCAAACTTGCCTTTCTCAGATAATGCATCTTTAAAAAACTAGTCATAGTTTGGCATTTGACTCAAAGCATCAACTAACGGGATATTTATGTGAATCTCTTTTAGTATGTCCAAGAATTTCTCAAAATGATCTCCACTTTGCTTCTTTTTCTGAGGTCTTTGCGGATACGGTGGTGAAGGCGGTTTCAAAGCAAGCAGTTGCTTTCTAACCTGGTTATTCGACTCTTTGTCCCACCCCACTGTAAAGTCTTCCACAATAGGCTTTGGTTGCATTGACTAATTCTTTGCAGGCTCAGTTGTACTGTCTTCAGCATTGGTTTCAACCCTGATTCAATGTCTTCAGCATCAGGTTCCATCGAGTTTTCTTCTTCTGGTCCTCCCTCAAGGAGTGCTTTTTTTCATGATAAGCTTTGATCTTTGGATCTTCTTTTAGTGGCTTTTCACTTCTCAATTCTATTGATTGCACTTGTTCCTTCTCATCCCTTTTTTAGTGTTCTATATCGGATGGAAGCTTTCCTAGGGGTCGGTTCCTTAACTCATATGCTAACTGGTCCATTTGAATTTCTAAATTCCTTGTAGCTGCTTGTTGGCTCTACATAGCTGCTTGTTGGCCTTGCAGAGCTGCATCAGTCTTAGCAATACTCTTTGAACAAACTCCCTAGAGACGTACCTGGAATTTGTTGAGGCAGATTTGGCTTTTGAAAGCCCTGGTTGTTGAACCCTTGCACATTCTGATTTGTGAATTCAGGTGGTTGTTGCATTCTTGGTTGCCCCTGTTGAGTGTTCGCAGCATTTTCTTGACCTTTCCAAGAAAAATTTGGGTGCTGCTTCCATCCAGCGTTGTAAGTATTTGAATACGGATTATTCACAGGTTTTTGATGACACTTGATTAACGGGTGCGACATTCTACGACTTGGCAGTATTTTCCATTCGTAATGTCTTCATTTCATTTGCCATCTATGCCATTTCTGCACGTAGTGTCGTCACTTCATCTAATTTAAATTGACCTCCTTTCTTTATAGAGTTTTGATGCAGCTTAGACCATTAACTATTGTTCATTGAGACCGTTTCTAGAAACTCGTAAGCCTCGTTGTACGTCTTCTTCATTAGAGACCCATTAGCTGTTATGTCGAGCATCGTGTTGGATGGCTGATTCAAACCATTATAAAACTGCTTCATCTGTATCGAGTACGAGATGCCACTCAACGGACACTTTTACAGCAATTCCTTGTAACGTTCCCATGCCTCACTCGCTGATTCATCATCATACTGTCGAAATCTAGTGATTTCATGTCGAATATCCGCATTTTTAGTTGGCAGAAAGTACTTTATCATAAATTTCTCCACTAACTGATCCCAAGTTTCTATTGATCCTGCTGGCAATGAATTTAACCACGCTTTTGCTCCATCTCGCAACAGATACGGAAATAATGTTAATCGCAGATTGTTTTCAATAAGATCTGGGATCCTAAATGAGTTGGTAACTTCAAGAAATGAGCGTAGATGCATATAAGGATCTTCAAACGCATGGCCGTAAAACTGACCGATTGTTTGCAGCATCTGAAACATCACTAGTTTTGGTTCAAAATTTCTTGCTCTGATATCTGGTCTTACAATCCCAGGATTCAACCCTTGTATAGCATGATTAGCATACGCTCTGATGACTTTATCCCTTTCATCTATCGATTGGTTGGGGATTAGCAACGTTGGCATTGTTGATAATTGGATTCTGTACTGCAATAGGATTTTCCCCAATGTTCTGAACATCAATATGTGGAACATTCTCCAGAAAATTTCCTTGTTGATGAGCCATTCTGGCTCTTGCTTCTCTTCGATTTCTGTGAAACGTCTTCTCTAGCTCAGGATCAAATTTAAATTCCAACTCTAGAAATTCACTCATGCACAGTTCAAAGCCTGAAATAACGACACAATGCTGTTAACACCAATATCAAGTAAGCACCACTTTTCAGACAACACTTAAAAAGATTTAAAAATACCAGTCCCCGACAACGATGTAAAAAACTTGATAGATTGACACTGCTCGATTTAATAGATGAAAATATGGTCAAATAATATACTTTAGCACACTATGTTTCAAGCATTCAATAGATAACACGCAAGCATATACGGTCATATGCAATCAAGTGATAAGATAAGTCATTCTCCTCAGGGACTAGTTTATCTAAATAAGTGTTAAGTGAAAAGCCACGTACAGAAAAGTAAAGGAGATTTTTTATGGTGGACGTATTTCTATTTAGCACTAATTTAAGTAACATGCGAATGCGACAGGAATGCTAAAGACACTGTTAAACTAACAAAATTAACTGCGATACGAGCAATACTGCTAACCTCAAACAGCGGATAACAATAACAGAATGCTAAACTTGTTTAATGCAATAGTACTAGAATAAAAATGCTAGAAACAGTACAAAATACTCCAATGAGATGATAGGTTCAGGTTAAGGGTATGTTGAGTGTGATTAACATGCATCAAAGGTAAGGCTATAGAGAGAAGTAGACTCCGCACAACATGTGATCAAATGCTCTTTTTCAAGACGCATTCATTCTCTTCGAGCTTGAGCTTTCGCATCTAAACTTGAAGCTATAAACGATGAAATGCGCACTAGCCTCCTTCTTTAACAAGTAGGAGATCCTAACATTGAAACTAATGGACATGAATAGTATATCTCTAATCGTTCTCTCTTTCGAGATGAAATGACAAGAAAACATGAATGGATGATCAGTTGAAACATGCTTTTAATTAAAACACCTATTAAGTCTTAGCCCAACATCCCCCTGCTCACCCAAGATACATGCAAGACACACTCGTCCCTTCAACCCTCACCTATATGAAATTATCTCATGATTATGCTGAAAAGAACAAAAACAGAAGATGAGAATGCTGTAAACATCATGCAACAGAAGCTTGTGATATAAATAATAGCAGATGAAGGTAGATCAGCAATGGAACAGTAATCAACCAGCTTAAATATAACCGAAAAGCAGTAAACAACACAGAGCAACCCACAAGAAGATGAAGAAAATTTTGAAATGCATTAAAGTGCTACAAAGAGCTATAAAACGAGCATCAAGTAGAAAATTCGTGCTCAAAACTACAATCTAGAAGGTAAACGATGAAAACTACAAATGAAGGCAAAAGAAGGTTCTAAAAGAAAAATGCAGAGAACGGAAATAAATGCTGCAAACACTTATTACTCCTTGACAAATCCAGCAGCTCTTCAATCGGTCACCCTTTCTTCATTCCCAAAAATTCTCTTTTATACTCTCATCTTCCTTCCAGATCAACGGCTAAGATTCTAGGGCAAAAGATATCTTCCTCTCCAATCCAGGGCCGACAAGATCTGACCTACAGTAGGGGGACCACGTACTGGCTTTTCTGACACTGCTCAGGACCGCATCTTTTTGCAGAGAAATCATTTTTTTTTGGGCGAATGTTGCAGACATTGCTGTTCTCTGGAAATGGCTTTTCTTCTCTTCAATTCTACTCCTCTGATTTAGGCTTGGTTCAGCATTCTCAACATTCAAAAACCTTGAAATGATAACAATAATTTAGCAAGACACAGGCTTCCTGAAATGTGCTCACGAATGCTTCAAACATTAACATTTCAACACTAAAACTCTCTTTTTCTTAATATTTCTGATCCTAGCCTCCTTTGCTACATGCAATGCAATTTAAGCTTATTTCCCTATTCGAAAGTGATTCTATGCACTGAAAACACATAATAATGTCTGATTCTTCGTTAAAACACCCTAATTAGAGGACTAAATAACTCTCTGATTGAGAGTTATCAATGATTGTGAGATACAAAATTATGTATTGTACTCTAATATGTCTAATCCTAGGTTTAAATTTTGATTGGGATCTTTAACGTATTGATGTAATGATAGTCAATTGCGTTGTCTTTGTATTGTAGCCATATAGACATGTTTTTTTTTTCCTTCTCATTTACATCTTTTAAATTAATGTATTTTTTCTAACCTTGTGTAGGTACTTTTTGTAAGTTAAGGATCATTCGCATGTGTTAAACTCGCATCTTGTAACAACTTGGTGAAAGTAGGAACCTATATTTTATGTAATAGATGTATGGGCTTTGTTTTTGTTGGCCTAGAGAAAGAAATAGATATACTCATTTTGTATATAAATAACTAATTGACTTTATTTTAAGTATGTATAAAAGGTGTTTATGTGTGGAGTAAAATAGAGCAATAATTGATCTAGATGTATTTTAGTTTTAGAACTGCCATGATATATATTTGTTGTCATGTTAAAATTATCATAGAATGTCGAATTCATGACATTTAAGTTATGTCATGACACGCTATTTATTGATAGTGACAAACTGTCAAACAAGGTTAATTTATGACATTATACATTGTCAACACATGTATTTCTTTGACAAATATAAATGATAAAAATATAAAATTCATGATATTTATTAAAAGTCATTGTAGTAATATTTTTTGACATGTGATAAATTTCATAGATATACGTTTCATGACAATTAAAACTTGTCGTTAGTTATGTGTATGATGACATTTTTTACTTGTAGTGATAATAGCTTTCACTATAATTATAAAATATCATTAATTACTTTTTCTTGACAAGTAGTAAATGTCGTAAATATATCATTTATAACAATTTAATTATGAGTCATGAATAGAGTATTCTTGATGTGGCCTATTATGACTGAACAATAACTATCATAAATTATATCTATGATATTTTATAAATGTCATAGAAAGCCCAATTTTTTGTAGTGATCTTTGATTCATTTTAGGAGAATACCTACATGTTATTTCGTATCATTAATAAATTTGTCATATTTATGTAGTAAGTTGTATGCATTTGAAAAATATTGATTGTGATGTGATTGACCAATAGTATTAATTTTCTATCTTCTAGAATATTGATCATGTCCATCTACTTAATTTTTCCTTACGAGATTCATTTTTTCAAATTGATATAGTTAAACTAATGTTAATATCTTTGATTAGAATCAATAATTCAATACATGAACGAAATGACTAACTCAACTTTAGCTTTTAAAAGCTATACCTTTACCTAATCTTCACTTTTGAAAATAGCTTCCCAATTATTTGTGGCATATGAATGTGAATAATTTGATTTATTCCTTGAATGTATCAAATTAATCTTAATATACGTATAAATTTAATTAATAATTAACTATAACTTTCTCATAACCTAAATTAATGACAGTAAGTTGAATTCTTCGATTTTCAAATATTATTGTTTAGTTGATTTAAAAAATTATGTACATTTTTCATAGGCTACTTTTATAGACCTCTTTAAACTTGATCCATATAAAATTATCTGGACCACTTTGATATTAAATGAATTCATCCACCACATAAAATTACTTATTTTGACCAATTAAGTGGTTGCATGTTAGATTTATACCTTTGCCTTAGTTGCCTCAAAGACTAATTCATTTTGGACAAGCAACTGAAGTCAAAGTCATATTATTATTTAGGGTAGCAAAAAAGACAATAATGACAATGAGAAGATCTTTGAAAAACTTGGACATAATTTGGTTGCAAAATCTTGGTAGAAAATCCTAGACTGAAAATGAAAACACCCCATTCAAAAGTGGTCCAAATCTAAATATAGATGATGTTAGATTACAAAGCTGATTATATTGCAAAATCTCAAGTCTTGTCTTTGTCTTTGTGTTTTTAAAACAAAGATACTATTTCTATCAGCTAGGCTACTTTATTAGGTTAGGCATAAGATAGAAGCCAATGTGCATGTTTTAAGAAAATGGCAAATCCAAAGATTGTGTGTAAGACTTGGAAGAGATTTCTTTCTACTTCATATATAAATTAGAGTATCAAAAGATATGATATATAGAATTGGAAAATTTTCCAAATGAAATAATGGATTTGTATGAATATTTTGGTGATTGATTGATGTAACCTAGTATATCAAATGGGGTAACAGAATCAAAATCGAAGATCTTATCTTTGAAAATAGCACTACTCTTTCTATTTTTATAAATTATACTTGTTTCATCTTTCAATAAATCTAACTTTTTACCATTTAACATTTATCTAACATCTTATCAAATCTTTCACGACGTTTACATTTCAAAAAGAATCTTGTTTTTGAAAATAGCACTACTCTTTTCACTTTCCTATACTTTATTTTAAATCCATAAGCTTACTTGGTTTTAATTTTGAATTGGGGACAAACAAATGTTTTTCTTAAAATATTTTGTAGTTGAGGATAAAGAGCTTCTGTTATGATATGTATTTTATAATGAACAAAAGAAAGTATAAAATTTGGACTTTTTAATACAAATGGTTAAGATTAAAAGCACACATAACATAACATGGGAAGTATGTTGGAGTCCCAAGTTTCAGTTGACAGATTGAAGTGATAAAGACTATCTCTCCACAAACATCAACTTTTTCTAGACATTTATGATCAATCTAATTTATTCTTTCACACGTCACATGATATCATAGTTTTTATTATGTATATTATTAAAAACTAATATTAACTTCAATATTTATTTCATCTTTTATTAGTAATTTTATTTACACTATAAATAGGGATCTTCATTTTTTTCGAAGGACTCATACCTAACGGAGCGGGGAATGGGGCTGGAGATGGAGGAGAAAAAAACCTTGTTGGCTAAATGGGGCTGGGAATGGGGATTGTATTTCCCGTACCCGATTCTCCGATCCCCAACCCGTTTATTCTTTTAAAATATTTTTTTCTTAATTCTACTTCTTTAATTTTCAAATAAATATATTTTGTTTGATAATATTTTCTATATATATGAATATTTTCTTTGATAATTAATTGAAATTTATAGATTTTTTTTTAAAAAAAATCTAATTTTTTTAAATTTTTTATCCAAAAAATATATAAAAAATGAAAAAGAAAAAAAATTAAATTAAAAAAAAAATTTGCGAGGAATCCTCACCCCAATCCCTGAAAAAAAAGAGACAAGTTTTCCGTAAACGAGGATTGAATTTTAAAAGAAATTTATGAGTGTGGAAGAAGCATCTTAACTAATAGATATACTCTTTAAAAGAAATTTATAATTTTTTTTTTAGTACAAGAACTTTATAATTCTCAAATATGAAATTATCGTAATAGAGCTCTTAACAGTTTGATTTTAAATGCATTACTAAATCAATCCAAGATAATTTACCAACATTTAAAAAAAAGAAAAAATGTATATATACTTTATTAACGAGTTATATATATATATAACAATAATTACTTTAAACTTCTTTTCCATCCTAATCAAATGTTATTTTTCTACGAATGATCCTCAAGGCATTTACATATAGGCCAAGACATGATAATTTACCCACATTTCTTTTTTAAACAATAGTATATGCTTTTATTAACCATAGTATATAACATTAATTACTATAAACCCCTTTTCCATTCTAATCAAATTCTCTTTTTCTACCCCACTCTAGGTACATATTTTGCATTATATGAAAAATGTCATTATATGACTAATAAGTCATAATAGACATATATAGGAGTGCTATCTTCTTAGAACACTCACTTATTAATTGTTTACCTTATTTGATTAGGCTCATTAAAGTATGATGCCCAATCTTTCTTTAATTTGACCTAGCAAATATCCAAATTGAAGATTCTCATGTCCTTTTTCATTTGATTTAGATTAATCAACTAATAATATAGATTCATTAAAAAGAAATGCACCTAAGAGTCACATACCAGTCCCACCAAACTCTCTTTTTTCATATTAGTTGTTTTCATGCATGAAAATGGTAATAATGTAAACAATGAGAAGATAAGTAAATAGTGGAAAGGACATTGTAATCTTCAAATTTTGTCACCCTAATTTTATATACTATTGATATTTTAGAATATATTTTAGGCCAATATATATATACAATACATGTTTATATCAAATATATCATTAAATTTTAAAAAGTTTAAAAAATAATAACTTTGAACTTGAAAAAAAAAACAAACTTTATAAAATGCAGGTACTATTAAATTTGTATGAAACTTTTAAAATTTTGTTTAAAAAATACTCCAAATTTTAAAATAGTTGGAAAAGAGTTTAAGAAAACTTCTGTATTTTTTAAATGTTTTTGTAGAGTTAAAATGTATTTTTGAAATGTTTCAAAATTTTATGGTATGTTTGATATAAAATTCATAATTCAATAGTAGTTTTTATAATTTATTTTATATTTTATAATTCCCATTATTAAAAATAAAAAAAGAGTCATATTTACTAAAATGGTAAAACATTGAATTTGCAAATTCATGGTCAGACTAACTAGATTTATGATCATATAATATCAAATCAAATATTAATTATTAAGATTTTGTCATATAATATCTAACTCTGCTGGACCAGAAAATCCCACAGAGAATCTTTTTCAGAATTTGTCAAAATTACCTTCTAATGCTAAAATACAAACAAAAATCTTTACCTATGATATTCTTTTTTACAAAAAAATCTTTCCATTCAACGAACTTTTATTATTATTATTTTTATAAATGAGATAATATATATTATTTAATGAGCAACTTTCTAAAAATATCAATCCATATTTTTGACCAAATTGTGATTCTATTCATGATGAGTTTTTAAATTATATAGATATGCCTACCTCATTAAATCAAAATAAATTATATTTTCAACTTGACTAAATAAATCACAGTTTAATCCAATATTTTCACATTTATTAAGTCCAATATTTTAACATTTATTAAAGCTAAGAACTTAAAAAAGACAAGAAGAATTAATATTTAAAAACAATAGGATCAAATCAAGAGTGACATAAAGTATCGACAATATTGTGCGAGTATACATTAGTTTTTTTTTTTTCTTGAGTTTAACAACTATTTATAAAACGTTATCAACAACAATTTTTACCAATATAAAGTATCAATTTTTCAATTCAAATCAATGAAGAAATACAGTATTTGAAAAAGAAAAAAAAAAATAACAATCACATAACAAATTCATATGCATTAAAATGCTAGATCCAAAATACGTTTTTTTTCTTAGAATAG
Source organism: Sechiopsis laciniata (assembly GCA_037833695.1). Lineage (NCBI taxonomy): Eukaryota > Viridiplantae > Streptophyta > Magnoliopsida > Cucurbitales > Cucurbitaceae > Sechiopsis > Sechiopsis laciniata. The sequence continues at coordinate 2,219,704 of JBBMKA010000009.1, read as the reverse complement.
CTTCGTTTCAAAAATGAATTGGGCCGTCCTTTTAATATTGGGCTTCTGCCGGCCCAGATCGAGCCGAAGTAAATAAGGCCGAAAGAACACTTGGGCTATAAGATATGGGTTGCTTGGGCCGTTTAAGCAATTGTTTTTCTGTGATGATTATCACTTCAAAGATTTTTATTCTAAAAGCATTCATAAATAATAATTCAAAAGATTCTTCTTTTTTTAAGAACATACAACCTGAGCAACGTGGACTACCCCAACCTAAACCATTAGGGTGGAATTGGATTTTAATTTTAATTGGGTTGGTTTAGGTTATGATTTTCTAATTTTCGTTGGGTAGAGTTTGTTTTAGGGCTAACCAATTTTTTGCTTGATCAATCCAACTCAACTTGAATTAAAGAATAATATATACGTATACATATATGTTTGTATGAGAGAAGAGAAATTAATTAATAAGACATGTTCTTAGAATATTGATTTGATAAATAATATATACTAATAAAAATAGGCAATCTAGGTTCAACTATATCATCCATCTTTTATTCTATTGTTTATATATTTATGGAGTATGAAGAGATTTATCTTTGAGAAGATTATCAGAACTCGAGAATTCTACCCAACTTGAAAATATAAAGTTGAGTTGGGTTGGATTACATATGGTTGGATGGGTTGGAAGATTTACCAACCCAAATTTTATGTTAGTCTTAAAAATTCTTCTAACCCAAATCAATCCAACTCAAAACATGTACACCCATAATAAATAAAATCGAGACGTTAATTACTAGTTCACTTCATAATTGTTTACTATAATTCTCTCCCAAGTCGCAACAAGTGCTAAAATTACTCGGTAAGATTGCACTTAAAGGCCAATTTGTTCCAATGAAGTTTTAGATTTATGTTGAAACTATTCCAACAATTTCCTCAATGTGAATCCAAGTCACATTGTTCATAACTTCATATTTAAGGGCCTAGGTCCAATCTAGAACTTTATATGGGCCGGTCCAGAAAGTCACAGGGTCCATTTGCGTTGGGCCTTGGCCCAAATCAGAGTTACAATTTTCTCATTCCCCTTCAACACTCGATCTCCGATTCACCGCCACCGTACCGGCATCGGAGTTCACCATGTCTCCTCCCAGAATTCTTCTTTGCGGCGACGTTTCCGGCCGTCTCAACCAGCTTTACAAGCGCGTCAACTTTGTATTTCTTCTTCTTCTTCTTCTATTTCTCTTTTGTATTTTTGTTTGCTCGTCCATTTTGTTTGTACACTGGAATGACCTCACTTGTGTTACTTTAGGTCAACAAATCGGCCGGTCCGTTCGATGCGCTTCTTTGTGTTGGCCAGTTTTTTCCTGACTCAACCGACCAACTAGACGAGTTCATGAACTACGTTGAAGGTCGATCTGTAATTCCTCTTTCCACTTACTTTATTGGCGACTATGGCGTTGGTGCGGCTAAGGTTCTATTGGCGTCTACGAAAGAATCGGATAACCAAGGGTTTAAGATGGATGGATTGAAGATTTGCGAGAATTTGCGCTGGTTGAAAGGCAGTGGGAAGTTCACACTACATGGTATGATTCGAATTTCTCTTACGAGGTTGAATGTGACCTTCGTTTGTTTATCTATTTAAGAAATTGAATTCATGCACTGCATATTTCGAACAAAAGTTCAAAGACTGGCTCTGTTAGTTCCCCAGTTTTTTTGGAAACGAAAAAAAATGGGATATTGGAGCTTTGATCCGCTAGACCCGGGTAACCACGCTCGTCCCTAGGCCAGATATTGAAAGACATCGAAGGTATGAAGACACCAGAGGTGTCTGCAAATTAATGTCATGTAAACTTGAGGGGTGTAAAGCCCAAGCTTTTGAACACCGCGCCCTTTGGGACTGCTAGTTGCCAGTTTAGGAATAGCCTTCCATATTTCGGGTTACTGAATTGCCTTATTTGAGTTGAACTACGGCTCTGGTCGTATTGCCATTTATTGTATCAAAAAGCATGGCAGATAGAGGTTGAATTTCTAAGTCCCTTGTATAATTATGTTGCATAGTTCTTAATACATTTTACTAAGGAAAAGAATTCCAATTCGTATTTATGTGTTCCCGTCTGAAAGGAAGGTCCTTTTTCAATAGTCGAGCCATATTTATTAAATAACCAATTATAAGTAGAATGACATAGGGAAGCTCGGTGCAACTTACAATTTGGGTCCTCATATCATAGCACCAAGAGTATCATAGCATCAATTGCTATCTAAAATTCTTATAGGATTGGCTTTAAACAAGTTGTTCGATGTTGATATGAAACGGAGCACATCTTATTGACTTCTTCATTTGCCAATTGATGGCATTTGTAGGTTTATCTGTGGCATACTTATCTGGTAGACGTTCTTCAGATGGTCTTCAGTTTGGAAAATATACACAAGATGATGTTGATGTCTTACGAGCAATAGCTGAGGAACCTGGAATTATTGACTTGTTCCTTACATATCCTTTTTTGGTTCAAAGAGATTTGAATATTTTGATCGATATAAGTATATGTAGTATCCTAGGAAGCACGGACACTTTTATTTTGACAATGTATCCGTGTCGTACTCGTGTCCGACACCGATACTTCTGGACACTTGTCGGACACGTGTCTGACACTCAAAATTCCGTATCCTATTTTATTATTATTATTTTCAATTTCGGACACGCCATGGACACTTCATGGACACCTCAATTAAGACTTATTTGTTTCCAATAGCGGATGATACGACAACGGGTAGTGTTGGTGGAGGCCGTCGACGACGATGTTTATCGAAGATAGATGGACTAAAATGAAAAAAGGAAAGAAAGAGAGAAAATAAAATGGAGCGAAGGAAAATGAGATCAAAACTAAAATATTTAGAGATTATTATAGGTAGGCTTATAACTAACTAAAATATTTTGGATTTCATCTTTTAATAGTATATTATAAAAAATAATAATAAATCACGTGTCCTTGACGTATCTGTGTCCTGCATTTTTAAAAAATGGCGTGTCTACGTGTCCGTGTCGTGTCGTGTTCGTATCTCGTGTCCGTGTCCGTGCTTCTTGGGTAGTATCTTCTTGTCTGCTCTTGAAATCTGTTCATGATTTTTCCCTCTGGAATTTTGAAGTCCTTAATTGATCACACAAATGAATGGCCAACTGGGGTTATAAATAGAGCAGCAACACCTGATATCCCCCCAGAAGTCTCGGATCCCTTGGGAAGTGATTCTACCATCTCTGAGTTAGTTGTGGAGATCAAACCTCGGTATGTTAGATTGTTTATTGTAAATTATCACTTGAATTATGAAATTTGATCAATATCAGTGTGCAATTGAACTTCACTTTCACATATCAATTTAGATTAGTTGCCAGTGGTTTTAAATTCTATATTTTGCTCATTTGTATTTGATTTAGAGTTCTAATTCAGTTGTCTAAGGGGCGGCCTCATTGGTAGAGTTTTGGATCTCCAAGGAATGCTCCGTTGAAGGTCGAAACCCACTAGTGAGCATAATTGTGAAATCTATTGTTGTCTCCTAGGTCCTGGGCTTGAGACGGGTGCATGTGTCTCGTCTCTGGGTATGTAGTGGGGCGACGCTTCGATTCCTGATTATAAAAAAAAATAGTTGTCTATGTTCCTTGATTACAATTTTTTAAGTGCTTGGAATTCAAGAAACTTGGATAATGATATATTTTTTTTCTTGTCCAACTTGTCATCCTAGTTTTTCTCTTAACTGGGAAAAGAAAAGTAGAAGAAAAATGAAAACAAAGAATATACTAATGTGAATCAAAGCAATTATAAGTAGTCCTCTCGCAGAAATAAAAATTATGAAAAGTAAGTTTTCCCTCCTATAGAATGTTGAGGCAAAATTAAAATCAGCCTCTAAAGATTTTTATGTTCTTTGGATAATAGTAAGAATTAAAAAGAAGCTCTACTGAAGTAAAGTTATAAAGACTAATGGGTTCAAAATTTGACAGTCTCATAGCACAACTGAAATTTAGGGATTAGCCTTCTCACTAATCTCAGTCTTATTGATGATACTTGTTTTCTCTTCTAGTTTCAATTTTCAGGAATTTTGTATGCAGTTAAGGTTGTTTCAGAGTTATTCAAGGAAGTCTTTTGTTTAGCCATTTGTAGTCATGCATGCAACTATTTTGTTCTCAATTGCATTTTAGGGATCAATTTTTTCGCTCATTTATTGCTTTGCTAGGAATCCTTTTGTTTAGCTGTTGGAAATTTCATAGATGCATATCTTTTTAGCTGCCTACTGCAGTTTTAAGGATTGAAGTTTTGTGGCTTAATTGCTGTCTCTGGTGTGTGTTGTATTATCATGAAACTATAAAACAGAAGTTTTTATGTACATGCATAATGTTGAATATAAAACAGGCCTATATTGCCAAAACAGGTCTTTAGGACCAATTATAATTATTCTGATAAAATATACGTTTTGGCTAGCTATCACATTGCAGGTACAAAAGGTGTATTTTATGCTCGTGAACCGTACTCTAACGTTGATGCTGTGCACGTGACTCGCTTTTTAGGTCTTGCTTCGGTAGGAAATAAGGCGAAACAGGTATGATGGTCTTGGTTCCCCTCCCCCCAATATGAAACACATAGTTTCATTTCTGATGACTTGTTCACCTTCTTCTCAGAAATTTATCCATGCAATTTCTCCCGTCCCATCATCTTCAATGTCTGCTGCTGAAATTAGCATGAAACCTTCAAATACTACCTTATCTCCATACACACTTGCCAAACGAAAGTCTGAAGCCTCAGACTCTGCAAAGAAGTCCAACAATAGTGTTTCTGAATCACAGTATTGGAGATACGATGTATCCCAGAAACGACAAAAACATGGAGCTGCAGATGGTAATGCGCTTTGTTTTAAGTTTACATCTTCTGGATCTTGTCCACGGGGAGAAAAATGCCACTTTCATCATGACATGGATGCAAGGGAGCAATCCAAGAGAGGTGCTTGTTTTGATTTTCTTAATAAAGGTAAATGTGAAAGGGGTCCAGATTGCAACTTTAAGCACGCCTTTCAGAATGAAGCTGACAGCCACTCTGGGAAGAGGAGATCTGGAAATGCTGGAACCAACAGGTCTTTAAGTCTTTATCTTGATTTATTATTATCCTAATATACTGGTTGATTATGAATTTTAAGTTTACCTATTCTCTGTTCAATGATTGGGATGCAGATCTAAAGAATGCTGGTTTTGTTTGTCAAGTCCCAATATAGAGTCACATCTTATAGTCAGTGTAGGTGATAATTTCTACTGTGCACTGGCTAAAGGACCTCTTGTTCCAGACCACATATTGGTAGTACCTGTAGAGCATTTTCCAAATACCCTTGCTCTAGCCCCAGATTTTGAAACTGAACTCAACAGACTTCAAAATTGTCTCCGGAAGTATTTTAAGAGCCAAGGGAAGGAGGTTGTCTTCTTTGAGTGGGTTTCGAAGCGTAGCACTCATGCTAATCTACAGGTAATTGTCTGCTCTATAAATATCATAGTTAGAACTTGAAAGTTGAAGATATGTGTTAAATAATATACCAACTTAGATCAAGAGAGGAAGGAAAGGAATAGATGGTCATTAAATAGTTATTACTTGTTACCTGAGTACGTGATTTTAAAATGTCTTGCTGTTGTGTTTGAAGTAATGTCTCGAATCAAATACTTGGGGAACAGAAAATAGCCAATAAACATCTTGAATCTTGATTATGGAAAAGATAAATGGTGTATATGTTAAGATCATGTATTTAATAAGAAAATAATCAAATGACCCAAGAGGTGGTGCAGTGGTCGAAGGCTTGGGCTTTTGAAGGTGTGCTCTCCTCAAGGTCTCAGGTTTGAGATTCACCTGTGACATTATTTTAGACACCTCTCATGTCTCCGTTCCTTCGATGTCTCTAGGTGTCTGGCCTATAGACAGGTGTGATTACTCAGGTATAGTGGTACGAAGTTCTGATAAAAAGAAGAAAATATTCAAATAAAATATTGTACAATCTTTTCTGATATGAAGCTTATCATTTACAACATTAGTTTGATGCATGGCGTGTTGTCTTGAATGATATTATGAACCAATCTGCAATGGTAAGTCCTGTAGACTTAGTTTTGGCGATTCCAACTAACTGTATTTTGATGTTAGGTTGTTCCTATTCCAACATCTAGAGCTCATGTCGTTCAGAACATATTTGATATGGCTGCTGAAAAGCTTGGCTTTAGGTTCACGATCTCTAAATGTAAGTTAAAGTTGTTAATATTTTTTAATATTAAGTTCTCAACTCTTTCTGGATTCGGTTTTATGGTTGGTGTTTGTTCTGTTTCTACGACTTTGCAGTGGATCCTATCGTCACAACAAAATAATAAAATAGTAGTTCATTAAACTAAAGAGAGTTTAAATTATTCCAATATTTTTTTCCTCGAATAGGAAATAAAAACAATTTCATTGATAAGTGAAATAGTTCACAAATAAATTTACCGAAACGAACGAAAAAAGAGAAGATAGGAAGAGAACGAGAGAGATGTAGCCAATGACATGGGCATTAGCATTACAAAGGAAAAAAACGACAATTACAAGCCTAACATCTATGAAACAAAGAAAACCAATAGAGAGATAGATACTCATGGTAGGCTTGTGTTGTGTGTCAATGTCAATGGTGAAAAAGAGTCACCGGAGAAGTCCTTTGTAAATTTCATCAATCATACGTCAATAGTAAAAAATGAAGAAGCCCAAGGGTTGCCGGAGAAGAACCGCAAAACAAATGCTGCATTAATACGATCACTGAATTGCTAATGATCTTGCATGGATGAGATATGTCGATATTGATACTTCTAGCATCTTTTCCTGATTGCAAAATTATTGTGCCGAAGTAACTTTCAACTTCATGTTGCTTAATTTATATGGTGATTTGTCTGGTAGAACTTAAAGCAGCAGATATTTTATGGTTTCCCTTTCTCTAACTCTTTATATTATTGTTACACTTGATTGCAGCCGCAGATACTCCTGGTGAAGGAAGAAAATCATTGAGGTCACAGTTCGATAGTAATCACAGTTTTTTCTATGTGGAACTTCCTGAATGTGCAACTCTATCACATGTCATTGAGGAGAATGAGATATTTCCAGCCCAATTTGGACGCGAGGTTAAATTCATAAATTTTCGTACCCTTTCATCTCTCCAATATTCACCTAAAAACAAAATAAATAAATAAATAATGATTGGAAAAATTCATCTAACCATCATGAAGTGACTTAGTGGTCAAGAGTGCCTTGAAGAACTAATAGGCGATGGGTTCAATCCATCGTAGTCACATACCTAGGAGTTAATTTCCTATAAATTTTCTTAACATCCAAATGTTGTAAGGTCTGGTGGTATGCCGTGTAACAATAGTTGAAGTGCACGCAAGTTGGTCTGGACAGTAACGGATTAAAATAAAAAAAAATAAAAAAAAAAGGAAAAATGCATAATCGCAAACATTTACAACCCTTTGCCAAACAATGCATGGAATTTTTACTATGAAAATGGTAAAACAAAAAATAATAATAATAATAATAATAATAACCGAAAATCTATTGCAGGTTCTAGCAGGCTTGCTTAACATGGCTGATAAGGCTGACTGGAGGAATTGCTCCCATACCAAAGAAGAAGAAATGAAGATGGCTGAAGAATTTAAAACACGATTTGAAGAATTTGATCCGAATAAGTGACCCTTTAGTTGTGGTTGCTACATCATACAACATACCTTGAGTAAATAACTTGGATGTTTGAGGCATTTTAACAGCCCAGATGAAGATAATACGATGATCACCATGGTGCTGGCACGCCTCTTATCTCTGGATGCATTGGAGTGAAAAGGGGTGTATGTTGCTACTGTTCTTACAAAAGTCCCAGATCACTAATGGCAGTGCGGCTATTATAAGCACGCGCACGTGGCACCTGCTGATTGGTACGAGTACTTGTGCTCTCTCTGTCTCTTACATTTTAGGGTTCTTTTTCTGTAGAAATTTCATGTTGCTGTTGGAACTGATTTCAGCATATCTCGTTAATTTAGTTCGGGAATGGCGCTGTGCATAAGAGGTTATTAGTTGTACTAGATTATGATGGATAAAAGGATCTTGTTAAACTATAACTAGTTTATTTTTCATACAACAATTTCAGATTCTATTATTCTCTGATTGATGAATTCTTGTAATAACTTGTGAAGCTTTTTTGCAATTTTAAAAAATTCACAGCCCAATAGTCACTCTTCAAACTGACTTTTTTTTCAATTATGTCAATGACTGTTGAGCTATGTTTACTCGGATCAGGTTGACTTGTTAGTATGTGATTCTAAGATGAGGTCGATCGGTAGGGATTAAATTAATGTGGGAATTATGTTTCTGTTTTTTTTTGAATATTACATCTATTAGATACCAAGTATGCATAGAAGTTGTTTGTCTGGTGTGCAAGGTATAAAGGTTGCTCCCTTAGTGCCCAATGTGTATGGTAAAACTGAAGAGCCTGGAGCATTCGATTTTCGACTTTTCAAGATCAGTATCAACCTGGAAATTCTTTTGAAAACGAAGTTAGTTTCACTCAAAATCGACTTATACGTATCTGCTAAAATTCTTGCCATCCGAGAGGGTTCGGAACTAGGAATTTAAATAGGTCAAACTTGGAGGAGGAAGATGTGTCCATGGTGGGAGGAGATAAATTGGTTGCAATTAGTCTCAAATTGTATACTTTTAGCTATATCACCCTGCATGAGCTAGCCTTCATTGTTGTTCATCTAGCACTTTCCTTTGTTGTTTGATTTTTCATCTAATTGACTGATATATATATATATATAAGACTTGTTAAAGGAAATAAATTTTGTTGTTTTTTTTTTTTTTTGAATACTTATCGGAGGAGGGAGACAAATATTGATTCTCAGGTTCGAACCTGTGATGTTGGTGTTGAACTGGTTTACAACCAAACAATTAAATAAATTTTGTTTTAAGCAGGCATATTAGTATTGATCAAGTATTTCATGGTTTGCCACTATAGTCCAACTGACATGATGATATATATATATATATATATATAAATAAAAATAAAAGAACTTGCGATTTTTGTAAGAAATTTAATTTACATTTTTTTTGGGTACTCTAGAGTAGTTGGTTACAACTTTCAATTCCCGAGTAGTTGTCGTTGCTTATGTTATTTCTCTTTATTTTGCACTCAATCTAAATTATTAGTGAAAATTAATTCCTTCTGAATTAAATTAGGGGAGTGGGACTAACAAACTCTACTTAGAGGGCACTACTACTCTCAAATAATATGAGAGCCAAATATCGATTTCTGGGCTCAAATTTGTGACCGTGGAGATGAAATAGATTAACACCAAACAAGATAATCAATCATGTCATCGACTCATTTTGGTTTAATCATCTTTCTGTTTAATTAAAAATGTATGAACATTCATTAGTTAATGGTTGACACAATTCGAACTTATAACTATCAAAGCTCTATTTTGAGTTGTTAGGAATAAAATATTCAAATTTATGACCTCTTAATCATTGAAAAATGCATGGATACTGTCGAGTTGATATTCTTGTTGGAATATTTTAAAAACAAATGAGCAAGTTTTTTTTTTTTTTTTTTAATTCTTATTATTTAATCAAAATGTATTGTATGGCATATTTTTGGTAATGTGGAAGGGTGTAGCAGGCAGCGGTAGGGCACTTATTTTATGGATGGGTTGGAGTAAAAGAAGGGGCATCGTTAGTTGGTTAAATGTTAAATGCCAATCCAACCATTAAGGCACGTGCACGTGCTTGTACGAATACATGTTCTATGTGTCTCTTTTTACCCCCCCTATTTTTTAGGATTCTTTTCCTTTAAATATTTTATTTTCTAATTGTAGGATTTTCTTTCTTCTTTTACAAAAATATATATATATATATATATTTTTAGTTTTTAGTTTCAATTTGGTCCATAATTTTCAAAACTAAACATTTTTACTTGACATTTTAATAATGCTTACTTTCGATTTTAAAATTGGTCCATAAATGAGAACCAAATATCAATTTTCAGGATGACCATGACGTTGGATTTGATTACCATTAAACAATAAAAATTAACACGCTATCAACCCTTTCAATTTCATTTTTAGGTTGTATTTTCTTATCATTATGTTATGCCCCTTATTATTTCTCTCTATAAGAAATGCATATATTTACTCTCCATTCTAAATTACATATAATGATTATAGGTTTTTTTTATAATTGGAAAAATTACTTTTGATATTATAATTTCGAAAATTTAATTGAAATAAAAAATGGGTCCATTATGAAGTCTTATCTAAAACTTTTCTTTTTTGAAGAAAAATACTTAATTGAGTATGTGACCATAGAAAATGAGGTTCCTTTGAAGTGGAGAAAGTTGATGAGGGAATTATTCATTTGACTAAAACTTTTTTCCCCTTTTCAGCCTTAAGCAAAGTGAGACAAAGCTAGAGAGAGGACAATGTTTTTAAAAAAAAAATAATAATAATAATAGAAGATATTCTCAAGTTGGAAAAAAATAAAATAAATAAATATTTACAGCTTGGATTTAATTTGGAGATGCATTGAAGGTTAGGCTAGATCTAGGGCATATTTGCACATGATTGGGAAGAAAGGAAAAGTGGTGGAAACAGCCCTTGTGAGTTGGTCATAAACTTTAATTCACTTTTTTTTTTTTTTTTTTTTCTTTTTTTTGCCTTTTGACTGTATGAATTTCTAAGATTGGATTGAGTTTTGGAAGACCCAATGGTGATCAGGAATTGAGCAATATATGTTCAATGGTCAAATGATATTAAGGCCATTAAAGATGGTGATTTTCCATTAAAGTTTTGGCATTGGTGGGAGAGGAATAATGAGCTTTAAGCCTAATCCATTTAATGTTTAATTCTATTTTTTGACTTTGTTTTTCTTAATCTCTTTTTGGATTACTATCTTTTTTGGATTTTTATTTAATTCTTTTTAATTACCAATCAATGCTATAATGTATACCTTATTTATAGGTTCAATTCTCTTTTCCTAAATATTATTAAATAAATAATAATAATAAAATTTTACGAGTCTAATTTAATAGATAAGACATAAACAACTATTTCAAAGGTCGATGATAAGGTGTGCTCAGGATAATTTTATATTTTGGAAAAGTTCTTTTTTATCCTTGCAATTTTAAAAATAGTCATGTTAGTCCCTACTTGCAAAATGATGACACAACCAAAAATCCTTTGCACAAAGTTTTGTTTCAGAAAAATAATATATTGAATGTAGTGTTGTGCTATCATTGAGACTAAACAAGAGAAGGAAAAAAAATTGAAAGGACTAAAATGGCACACTTTCAAAAGTATAAGAATTAAAGAACACATTTCAAAGTAGAAAAATTAGATTTCATAAAATCCAGAATTATAATCAAAATAAACATAATTCAACTGACATATTATATTAATGATCTTAAGGTTAGAGGTTCCATTCTTCATCTTTCATATTGTCTAAAAAAAATCTAAAACTGTATAATAAAATAGATATTTTGAAAGTAGTCAATTAAAATAAACAAAAGTAAACTTCTAGCAACTATTGCAAATTTGGTCAGATTTTTTTAATGTAAGAACATAATTTGAAACAAAGGACAATATTCATTTAAAATCCCTCAAAATCCTGACCAACTAATAGAAAATTTTAGGGAAAGATGAAATTTTGTTGGGTAATGTTGTCTACAATTTGGAATAATGAACAAGAACACAATGAATGAACATAAAGTGGTTGCTTGGTGAGCCCTCCTAATTTTCTAATATTCTCTATTCATCCCTATAATATATTTGTTGTAAATTAAATATTCTATTTGAACATGTGGGCCTCTACTCCTCTCTGTCTTTCAGAATTGAGAACTAAAAAAAAAAAAAAAAAAGAAAAGAAAAAATGGAAATACCTAACTTTTAAGGATATATGGTGTTGAAAGAAGAAGTGATCCACAAGCTCTCAACAATGGGGTCCTCCATCTACTAAGTCTACATTCATTTATTGCACTCTAGTTTGCCTACTTTTATCATACTAGTCCTTATTTACTTTCTTATTTCCCTAACTTTATTAACCAATTATTTTCAATTTTTCTTTACGTAAAATAAATAAATATTCGAATCTATGACTTCGATTAGACTGCATCTTAGACATGTTAGAATTGTTTATCAGTTATCACTTTAAATTAATCATCAATTTTGAGAATTTTTCATTAAAAAAAAAAAAAAAAATTTATGAATAACAAATTCTTAAATGAAATTTGTGTATAGTAGAAAATTTGGACAATCTTAGTAAGAAGACCAAAAAGCTCATACATTTGATAATTTTAATCAGTGCAAAACGATAGTGTTCAATTAATGCACATATATAGTTTTCAATCAATGTTATATACAATTTTCAATTAGTTAGTTTTCAATCAATATAATCGATAATCTTCAATCAATATAGTCGACAGTCCATGATCAATAGACAATGAAGAATATAATTAAAATATACAATAAAAAATGTTTAAATTCTACTATGAATGAAATATTTCTAAAGGATGCTATAATTAAAATAGACAACAAAAAGTTGGCACATAAAACAAATTCTAATAGATTTTTGTAGTTCAACATGGTGATTAAAATGTTGACCTGAATGGAAAGAATATAAATTACTGATTTTGATTTAATTATTTTGGACCTATCTTTACTACTAAGTTTGTTTGATTTGCCATGTGATTACACTTGTACTGTTTCTCAGCAACCCTGTCTAATTTAAAATTACAAAAGGAAAGATCACTTACAATTAGTAGTTGCTTTCAATAGTGAATTTGATTTATTGATTTTGTTAAGAGAGATGTTTGCATGCTTGATCTGGTCTATTGTTTTTTTCTTTTTTTTTAAAAGAAAGTTCTCCAAATTAAAAACAAAATCAATTGATCAAATTTTGCCACATGCAGCATGTAAACGTTTCTCCTTTGTTAATTGTATGTTGTTGCCATCTTCCGAGATTTTTGCTTTAAGGTTTTAGCAAATTTGGATTTACCAGCGATGTATGTACAAAAAAAAAGGAACAAAACTATACATTCGATTGCTGTTGTACTTAAAAATATATTTTAAAAAAAACATGTTTAATCAAATTTAAAATAGATTCGTCACTTCCAAAACGATCTAATATAATTACTTTGGTAAGATAATCTATTTCAACGATATAATAAAGTAGGACAAGAACATGAATTTGTGTTATGGATTTACTTTTAGGTAATAATTTTTGTTGTTGTCTATTTTCATTATGAAATCTATATATACATATATATGTATATATATCTATCTATATATATATGCGACTTTTGAGTTTTTTTTTTTTTGTATATT
>JBBMKA010000009.1:2178337-2206229 GCA_037833695.1 Sechiopsis laciniata | reverse complement strand
AGATAGAGATATATATATATATATAGATTAGAATTTGGAGTTTTTTTTTTTTTGTATATTTCAATTCAGTCATTCACCGTTATTGATTGAAGACTATTTATTATATTAATTGAAAATTGTTTGTATCACTAATTGAAAATTGGTTGTGACATTGATTCAAGATTTTTAAATGCATTGATTGAAACCATCAAGCCGTATGAGCTCTTTTTATCTTTTTACTACTTACTCCAATTATTTATTATGTAAGAATTTTTTTTTAAGAAGTTGATATTCATAATATTTTTTTAATATATAAAAAGAATCTCATTTGTGTAACGTATATATTTGGTGGGTTTATGATTATTAGGATTTTTTTTTTTTTTTTTTTTTTTTTAATTTAACCATCTTTAAGGGTGGGAGGATTCAAATTTGTAACTCTCTAAATTATCAAATTATACATCATGCAAGTTGAGTTCAGCTCTCATTCACATGAGTACTAAAAATGAAGTATATATGAATTTGATATCAAATGTGGGTTTTCTTAGTTTTTGGTTAAAGTTTGAGACATTGTATTAAAAAAAAATCAAATATATCAAAATTGATTCAATCACATTAAATTGATAAATTTCAATCAAGTAAAAAATATATATATTTTTTAATTCAACAACATTTAACATTGGAAGTCATAATTACTATTTGATACATGATATTATTGAAGTACAACTCATTTTGGCATGATAGGCTTAATCAAGTTAAATATTTAATATTTTACTAATTTTTAATTAAAAAGTTATTGTAATTAAAATAAATATGTTAGATTTTTTTATCTACAACAAATTTTCATATACTTATTTGGTGTATAAAATTAAATTCTAAACTTTCATATATACTTTTTTTGTGTAATACATCTTTAAATTTTAGAAAATGCGGAATACGTCAAGAACTTATCAAACACTTTCTAAAATTCAAATCTAGTAGTTCATAGACTAAACATGTTAAACATGAATAAGGTTAATCATCATAGAGTGGTTCAATTGGTCAAATAAGGTATTAGGGTACTTAAGGTGATGACTTTAATTCATGGTGGTTACCTACCTAAAAATTAATTTCCTACGAGTTTTCTTGGCATCCAAATGTTGTAAGAATAAGCGGTATGTCCCGTGATATTAGTCGAAGTAACAAAATAACAAACAAAAAAAAGGTTACATGTATAATGTATACATCAATAAATTTGTAGTTTAGAGATGTGATTTCATCTTTTTTATTTTTAGTATTGACTATTTCTAACTTCCGGTAAATTACACAAATTTATAACACGTATGATCAAGAACTTTTTAATGTATTAGAATCGCAAATCGGAAAGACAGTTAAATTATTCGAGTAGATGAAAAGAATCAAGTTTAATGATTCTTATTGCAAGCTTAGGATTTTAAAAAGGGATTAGATTTTAAACTTTAAGAGATTCATGTTGTATAAATGCAGCATAATATTAGGTATAATTAATCACTATAAACTCGTGAACAAGACAATGAATAATGCAAAATTTAGAAATAATGCAAAAACATTCATAGGTTGTTTTGGTTGGAGACACGACAAGGAATCAATCTGTTCACACACAGAGATTCTAATGTTAGTGGCTCCGAACATATCCATTTTGTCATTTTTCTTTTGAGTTCTCAGACAAAATTAAGGAGACATTGGTTTTGTTTTTGTGTATATGCTTTTTCCAATCACTCTCAATTCATTTTTCATCCTCTCCCAAATGATAATCATTCAAACATTGACAAAAGCAACATTTTTTTTGTCCCCTTTTATTATTTCACTCTGTCTAAATTTTGGGATTTAGTCCAGTATTTATTGAATATTAGATAGTATAGACATTCATCTCACAATTAATTGGTAATGAGAAAAATTGTCCACCTATCTAATAAATTTTAAGAGATATTTATACCTTATAAATGTGGGATCCTCAATACATGAATCTTTTAACTAAAAAGTCAAATATGGTTCGGAATTGATAGTTTAGAATTTGTTTCATTAATGCATATTCTCTTCCATTTGTTATGTTTAAAAATTTCCATGAGACTTTACGAGTGAGCTTTTCGATATTAGTTAGAGAATAAATAAGTGAAACAATTCTAGTAACGGCTTGAATTTAAAGTCTACGAGTTGTGGTGTGTATTATTAAGCCAACAAGAGTTGTTTAGTGGTATCAGTGTATGCTTAATGACTAAAATATTGTGGGTTCAAATCTCTGCACTTCCAATGTTGTAAGTCTAAAAAATATATATCATCTTAGTCTCTATACTTTATGATTTGCTCTATTTTAATTTATATATTTTTAAAAAGTTTTGAAATTAATCTATCATACCTAACCACACACAAAAAAAAAGAAAAAAAAAAAAAGATCACATCTTTCTTTTTAGTACCTTTCTCCAATTAACACAATAAGAAATTTGTTGACGGCAGATGTTTAATACAGTTTCAAGCTTAAGAAACAAAAACAAACAAAACTCAATTCTTGCTCTTTTCTACAAGTGCGAATTAAGAATTTTTTTTGTCAAAGGAAATCAAAAAAAAAAAAAAAAAAAGAGTGAACCTGAATCTAAAGGTGACTAGAGGAATAGACCAATCGAAGATTTCAACAACTTGGAAAGTGAAATTGCTCATTTGAGCAACAAACAAACAAACAAAATCATTCCTTCAATAAAACAAGAACAAAACTCAAGCAAAAGCAAGAAGAAACCTAGATCCTTCTATGGCTTTGACCATTTTTAGGTCGACCAAATCGAATGGAGGGCTAGGAGACTTCCTCAAAGGCCTATTTTCTCTAGTTCTCGGTAGGATTCGGTTCATCCACTAGTTAAGAGAGTCTTGAGAGTCAAAATATTGTGAGTTCAATTCACAGTAATTATGAAAGTAATTTTTTACAAATTTCTTTAAAATCAAATGTTGTAGTGTTGAATTTATTTGATAAAAATTGTCAAAGTGCATGCTGATCTGGGCACTCACACATATAAAGAAAAAGGAACTTCTCAATAAGACGGTTGCTAAAAAAAAGAAGTAATTCTTATATATCATCATTCTAAGAAAATTGAGAAGTAAAAATTAACTCAAACGAAAGATGAAAATTAATTTTAAGATATGTTGAAATTTAGACATTAAAAAGTATAGGGTTAAAATGAAATAGGGCCAAAATGGTTTTTTTTTTAATTTTGTACCGATAAATTTACATCCTACAAATTTTTTTTTATGAAAATTACACTCAACTAAAAGTTTGTACTGCCATAATAATTTAACCTTTATCTGTCTTAAAAAAGAATTAACCTTTTATCCAATTATTTAGAGTGTTTTCTACTAAAAATAACATTTTTTTTTTCCTACATGTTTTTAGATTAAAGTAGACTACTTTTACTTTTAGAAACCAATACTATATTTTCGTAAAACTTCTACAATAAACCATCAATAATTCTTAATATTATTAGAAAAATACCTCTTTATAAAAGTATGAAACAAAATGGTAAACGAGCCTTAATGTGTATCAACTATGAACTACTTTATAAGGCAGTTTAATTTTTCTTCAAATGGACATTAATAACTCCTTCAAAACCGTTTTTATTCCAACTTTTAAAAAAGGAAACTTGTTTTCTTTCCACACCCATTTGAGTGAGGACATTGACCCCAATAAGTCTATCTTTGAAATTATTAAGAGAGTGTAATTTGGGTGCAGTCGTGGTTGCACCTAGGGATGATGTCAACATATGTGGCGCCTCCAATACCGCATATTTCAGTTCAATTTTTTTTTAAAGAAAAATAAATAAATATGTGTGTGTAACATTATGGTTCGACTGCACCCAAATTGTTCTCTTATTAAGATGCTCAAAGTTTGAGCACCAATTTTTAGGATTCTTAAACAAAAAGTGGAGTAGCCTAGAGATCTAAGAGAGTTCGAAAAGAAATGTGGATGTTTGTTTAGTATAAAATTAAAAAGAAAAAATTTAAAAATCTTCAACCTCACAATATGACCTTTCATTTTAGCCCCTTTCTTTGATTCTTCCTTGAACAATTTTTTTCATTTTTTTTTAGCTCTACAACAATTGAGATCGAAGGATTCGAATTTATGACATTTGGTCATTGACTATATATTGATGAGCATTAAAATTGATTTTTCTTCTATATTCATGATTGTTCGGGTCAAATTGCATGCACCTCGACTAATGTTACGGGACATACCGTCTGACCTTATAACATTTGAATGTCAAAAAAACTCATATAAAATTAATTTTTAGGTAAGTGACCACCATAAATTGAACCTATCACCTTTAACACCAAAGGCCATCTTTGACCACCATGGATTGATTACATCATTTTTCTTACAATCTCTTCTAAAAATAATTTTATTCAAACATAGTTTTTGTGCAACCATTTATTAGACACTCTTATCTAAACATAGGTTTTCTACAATTTCTACAAACAAGATTTTTGTATGATTTTTGTATGACCGCTCATTCAAACAATTCAAATCACTTCATTCTTTTTCCATCAAAACATATTTTAATAACATCATGTATGATAAGGTTTATGTTACATGGACTCTGTACTAAATATTATCGAAATATGAGAAGAAGAAAAAAAAAAACAAAACAAAAAGTAGAATAAAATAAAATTATAGTCTAAGATATGCGTCAAAATGAGTCTCTAAATCCAGTCACCATCTGTAAAAATGGCGAACAGGAAGCACTGAAAACCACAAGAAAATCAGATCAACATTCTCGATTATGAAAAACCCACAACACAAAATTTGATTCCCACTTGAAAAAAAAAATGAAAAATCCATTAACAGACTCTCATTCATTTTTTCGTTCATTCATTCTTCAGTTGGATCCAAAAAGGCCCCCATTAAAATAGTTGCTTGTATCAGTCACTGATGTGTAAAAGCGACTGTTTCTTCAAACAAGCGCTTTCGATTCAAGATGTTGGGTGTAAATATTTGCAAACGAATTTAGAGATTTTCACTTTTTGGGTTCAGAGAAACGCTTGTTTTGGTTCATGGGTACCTCAAATTTCTGCAAATCAGAGAGTTTTTGTTCTTTGAAAACAGATGCGCCGTTTTTTGGGATTGTTTTCACCAAACAGAGCTTTGGGGTTTTCAATAGATTGCTCTGTCATTGCTTTCGAATCACTGTTTGTGGGTCTTCTTCAGTCCAACCTCCCCCTGATTGTTCTTGCTTCAAGTTATAAATTCCCAATTTAGCGATTTATTTTTATTCGTTTTCGTCTGTTTTTTTATTTTGAGTAACTTTGTTGGCATTTGAGGAAGTGGGTGTTTATGGGATGGAGGTTTTGATTCTTCAGCTGGTGATTCTTTGTTTCATTGCTAATGGTTCTGAGCTTCGAGAAATTTCAGGTATTTTTCTTCTTTGATTGTATTTGGATTTTACAATCTGGGTAGTTTAGAACAGGCATCAGATTTTGTTTTACAATTTATTCCTTTGTCTTTGCTTCCTTTCTTAAACAATGGAATCTGGAAAATAATTGAGGTTGAGTTCTGTTGAATTTGAAGTGTAATTTTCTCAACTGGGTTGAAAGATTTAGAGTTTTGTTCTATGGTAGTGCCCTTATTTGTTGTTGAAATCTAACCATTGATGTTGTGTTCTGAGCTGCTTTTGTTTCTTAATTCATTGATTTGTTCAATATTGTTCTGAATTTCTGTTGGTTTGGTCACTTCCCATGTTGTAGGATTTGGAAATTCTCCACCACCTTTAAGTTTTTCTGCATTTCCTCCAGTTGAAGGAACTCCTGGTGCAGTCCAACATGATAAGTCATTGATTAGCAATGGACCGAGCTCGGCGCCCCTGCAAAATGGTAGAGTAGAGTCCATAAACTTGGTAACTTCTAAGCTGTTGTACTTCAGATTGTATTATGAACATTCTCATTTTTGACAATGTAGGGTCAAATTTGCAATCACCACTTGTCTTACCGCCAATTGCGCCGGTTCCGTTGCCTGATACTATCAAAGGGTTTATACCGTCTGCTTCACCTGCTGCTCCGACCGAGTTGCCACCATTCAATAGTGTGGTTCGTCCGCCTTTACCAGTTAAACCAAATGCACCATGGATTTCACCAAGTGGAACAGCACCAGAAGGTATAGCACCAGTGAATGAGACTCCTCTGCCAATGAATCCTCCAGGTAGACGATTACACTGGTCTCGTGTTTTTCGTGTGAATTTGATTCATCATTTGCTTAACTATAATCCACAGGTCCAGTTGTGCCATCTTCAAAATCTCCACAATATCCTCCAGCAAGTTCCCCACGTGAGCAAACTAATTTTTCTTCAAGTTCCCATCAAAGCACTTCACCAAATGTAGCTCCCATCTCTGAGCCAATTTCTCCAGGTTCCACTTGTCTCGTTTATTTTTGAAGCTCTTACGACATCACAGAAAACTATCTATCTGAAGTTTCTTTTTCTTTTTATTTTGCCCTCTTATTTGAACCATTTCTATACGACTTGCAACACCAGCGAGCAAGGAGCCTAAGAACTCACCTGCTAGTCATCCAGTAGAGCCTGAAAGACCTCCATCCATATTACCAGGTGAAAGTCTGCTTGTGATCATATCATATCCTAATTCTTTGATTTTTCATAACACAGAGAATTCTTTAGTCCTAAAAGCTAGGAAATGAAACAATCTCATATTAGAGCAAAGAAAAAAAAATGGCAAAATGAAAACTGTAGTCTGGATCTAGGTGTTTGAACTTCTGTTGAATTAATCTTTTTAACTTATGCATATCTTCATCATGGAATATTTTCATGGTTGTTTCATCTGATCTACTTGAAATTCTTTGTTTGGTTGGCTCAAACTTGATGCTTCAGAGCCTGATACGCCAGCGGTAGCTATTTCCCCAAAAGCTGGCAACAGAAAGAGATTAGAAGCACCAGCAGCTGCACCTTATAATGCATTGCCCAAGTATATGCCACCTGTGAATTCGCCCGAAGAAGGTATTATGGTTAAGTATATTTCAGTTAAATTGCTCTTGAGTAAAGAAACTCTTTCCCTGTTGCTTATTTTCTAGTTCTTTTTATGAAGCTCCTTCCACTCATAATGCTGCTCAACAGCCTACTCTTTCACCACAAAAAGCTCCATTTCATAGAGCAAATCTTTCTCCAACATCTCCTCCTCTGCCCTCAAATTATAAACATCACAGAAGAAGAAATCATATTGTCAGTCACGCACCTGCGCCATCGTATCCGATTTCCTCTCGCACGATAGAGACACCAGGTATTGGTTTAACCCGGATTTGCCCAACTTTGCAACTACATTCAGCCTTGATATCCTTGACATTGAAGGCCATTGAATTTTCTTTTTCCCTTGGTTTAATATCATAGGTCCAGCTGTTTCTACCGCACAACATTCGCGCAGCCGAGGACGCTATGCTCCACCGCCGGAATCAGGTGCTTAGAAGCATAAATATCCTGTGTGAATTGTTTTTAAAAAATTACCATTATGGCAACAAACTTTCTTCCTGTGCAGAACCATCGTCAATATCTCCTTCACCTTATGATCCTTCTCCTTCACCACACCAAAAAATAACTGGGCATACTAAAAGTAAGGAACATATCAATGTTCTAATCAAGGCTTCTCTTCTTTTTCATCACATAAAAAAAACTGACTTGGTTGTTTTTTCTTTCCATTTTCAGGACATTTGTATCCACCTAAAGCTTCACCATTGAAACCTTCAGCAAAGAGTCCGAAGATGCCTCTGCAACCACCAATACATGCACTGCCTCCTCCACCTCCCAATGAAGGTATACATCTACTCAAATTCTTTCTCATTCAGATTTTACACGACGAAAATTAGTATTTAAGAACATGTTCCATTTTCCTTTCTAGATTGTTCAACTACCTTCTGCACCGAGCCGTATACAAATACTCCCCCAGGATCTCCCTGTGGTTGTGTTTGGCCCATGCAAATTGGACTTCGTCTCAGCGTTTCGCTATATACCTTCTTCCCTCTAGTTTCAGAGCTGGCAGCAGAAATTGCTGCTGGAGTGTTTGTAAAGCAAAGTCAAGTTCGCATTATTGGAGCCAATGCAGCTAACCAGCAACCAGATAAGACCGTTGTTCTTATTGACTTAGTCCCACTTGGGGAAAAATTTGACAATACTACAGCCTTTTTGACTTACCAAAGGTTTTGGCATAAAAAAGTTTCCATCAAAGCTTCCTATTTTGGGAACTATGAGGTATTATATGTTCGATATCCAGGTTTACCTCAATCACCTCCTGCTGCAGATTCAGGACTAGATAATGAACCTTATTTGAGTAATGGTAACAACGCGAGGACAGTAAAACCGATCGGCGTTGATGTGCACAACAGACAGCAGAAAGATAAGATAAGTGGTGGTATGATTGCCATTATCGCCCTATCCACAACTGTTGCAGTGACCTTATGCATTGCTACTGCTTGGATTTTGATCTTCAGACGTAATGATGGCCTTTGTCAACCGAAACCAACGCCTCATGTTTCATTTTCCTCCCTCAATAAACCATCAGGTAACATGGAATGCCAGCTTATGCAGCATCGCCTAGAAAATGCGGAGTTTTCGCAACGCTAGCTCGTTAGCTCAACATTCAGTCCTTTTCTTTCATTTTAAAGTTTATACAATCTTGCAGGTGCTGGTGGATCAGTTATGGCAACCATGCCTAGTTCTGCCTCTTTATCCTTTAGATCCAGCATTGCCACAGGATCAGCAAAGACATTCAGTGCCTCTGGCATAGAGATAGCCACAAATCATTTTGATCCATCAAGAATATTAGGGGAGGGAGGGTTTGGACGTGTTTACCGCGGCACCCTCGAAGATGGTACTGAGGTAGCAGTCAAAGTTCTCAAGAGAGATGATCATCAAGGTGGTCGAGAGTTCTTGGCCGAAGTTGAAATGCTTAGCCGCCTCCACCACAGAAATTTGGTCAAGTTGATTGGAATATGTACTGAGGAGCATAACCGCTCCCTCGTGTATGAACTTATTCCAAATGGCAGTGTAGAATCTCACCTGCATGGTAAGTGATCTTCATGTGTTTTCTTTGTAGTTTAAGCAACATTATTGTATTCCAATTTACTTTACCTGGTTTTGTTTTTCTTTAATCTCTTCTCACTCAGGTTTAGATAACGAAATTGCACCACTTGATTGGGGTGCGCGGATGAAGATAGCACTCGGTGCTGCTCGGGGTTTATCCTATCTACATGAGGATTCAAGTCCTAGAGTCATACACAGAGACTTCAAATCCAGCAATATCTTGCTAGAACATGATTATACACCAAAAGTTTCCGACTTCGGTTTGGCTCGAACTGCATTGGATGAGGAAAGCAGACACATATCGACACGTGTCATGGGAACTTTCGGGTATAACATTCCTCCCATTTGAATGTTATTAGAAGTTCTTTTAGATTTCACCCAACTAAGTATGGTAAAAAGACAAGTCGAGGTTGTGGTAGTTAATTTAAGTGTCACAATCATTTCTTCATAACCACTTTTTACTCTTCCCATAATCACTTTTTATTCTCTTTAGTAACTTCTTTCCCTTCTCTCCATAATCACTTTTCATTCTCCTCATACTCACTATTTTATTCTTTCCATAATTACTCTTTTCACTCTAAGCACAAATAACAGTTCTTCATAATTATTTTTTTCGCCCCACATAATTATTCTTCCCTATAATCATTATCCCTCATATTGTCCTCTTAATTCTCATCTTCTTCATAATCATAATCATTCTCATTTTCCTTGCCCCAAATACTCTTTAAGCTCTTATAGAAAGAAAATAATAATAATAATCTTCTCTTGAGCATGCTTGCTGTTGCATGCAGCCTGTCTCAGCTTAGAACATGTTATTACATGTTTGATTAGATTAAACTAGGCTAAGATTTTGACATTTACAATAGGTTTGAGAAGCAACTTTGGCTTACACTAGAAATCTTGGACATATGTTGAAAGTTTACCTAAATCATAGCAAACTTGATTACCTTCAAATCTTGGAGTAAAAGTTTCTTCTTGATTTTAACCTAAGGAGTAGCTGCAACTCTGACATATCCTCACCAACAATGTACAATAATAATGAAATTGTTGTGGATATTCTTTTCTTTGATGGTATATTATATGCCTACTCTTACTTGACTTATTTGTCACTCCTTGTATTCTTAGGTATGTGGCTCCAGAGTATGCAATGACTGGCCATCTACTCGTTAAGAGTGATGTTTATAGTTACGGGGTCGTTCTTCTCGAGTTATTAACTGGCAGAAAACCAGTAGACATGTCGCAACCACCCGGTGAAGAAAATCTTGTTACTTGGGCTCGTCCACTCCTCACAAGCAAAGAAGGTTTAGATATTATAATTGACAAATCAATAGATTCTAATGTTCCTTTTGAAAACATTGCCAAAGTGGCAGCCATTGCTTCAATGTGTGTGCAACCAGAGGTGTCGCATCGACCTTTCATGGGCGAGGTTGTTCAAGCATTGAAACTAGTTTGCAACCAGTGCAATGAGGCTCAAGAAGCAAGCTCACAAGCTGATTCGAGCTCCGAGAATTCATCTGTGGATATGGACGATGAGGCCTCGAGTTCAAGACACATGCTAGATTCCTTTCATAGTGAATATTTAGCATCTAACTCAGTTTCAGGTCTTGACCTAATCGATACACGTCTCTCAGTTTCAGACTTGTTAAATACTTCCGTCGATATTCGAATGCAAGAGTCTAGATCACTCAAAAGATGCTCCAGTTCTGATCCTCTTAGAATTGGGAAAGTCAAAAGACACTTTTGGCAAAGAATGAGAAGATACTCGGGAAGTAGCATAAGTGAACATGGAATGCCAAGATCATGGTCGGGTTCTACCTAACAAATTGAAGGCCTTTCACATGGTTTGTTTTCGATATATTCCCTAAACATGAACACATACTAACTTCAAGCCATATGCAACAACTTGTTGGGATTATAGAGCACAAGTTAAATAACTTGATTGTGAATTGGGAGGACGGAAGATCGGTTTACCTTCTCGTTGTCCTCGAGTTATAACTTTTGTTTTTATGAACTTTCTGTTGTAGAATAAAGCATTAGAGTGAAGAGAATGCTTGTAAGATTTCAGAGTTTTTCTCAATTAGTATATAAAACTCTCTTTGTATCATGAAAAAGACATACTTACATGCTTACAGATAATTGAGTATATCATTACTTTCACCTGTAATATCATATTATATATTTTCCACAGCACTTGAAAATGATAATAACCAGGCTTGCACCTAGGCTGCTCAAGGAACAACCCTTGAGCACCTCAAAAAATAAATAAGTTTGACCAACCCTAAACACAACAATCAATACATTTCATAAGTTTTTTTTTCCCTATATTAACAAAGTACTTTTTAACACTTCAATTATGTTATCACCTATTTAAGAACCATCTCACAAAATAAAAGATTCCAAAGTAGACTATTACGCCTTAATGGACTATTTTCTAGTTTTAAGCCATTTAAAAGACTGGCTAAATAAATTGGTTCATGCAAAAATAAGAAATCCCTGTTCCAAAACACAGAATAACAAGTTCTAAACACTCAATTTAAGTAACCTCAAGAGCATTCAATTCATTGATGGTGCCACGATAGGCCATGATCATTCTACTATCATTAATGAACTCTGTAATTGGTAAAGAGAGACAGAGCCAGATATTCCAAATACTTGCATACAACAAAGACAAGATTCTACAACCTACTGTGTTTTTGTCTGAAAAAAAAACACATTGAAAACGTAAGGAAGCTCTCAAGGCTTTGCAGCACATTCAATGACGTGAGATTTGAATTTTTCAAGCTCAGCTAACACCTCGTCTTCTGGCCGATAAATTAGATCGCTCATGCGCCATATCTGAAACTCGCAACAAGAGAAAATTAGCACCCCTCCAACCCCAAGCCAAAAATAACCAATCCCATATCCAGTGTAAGCAACCTAACAAATAAGCTTAATGATCCTTGTATTTGCTTGAAGAGTGCAAACCTCTTGTTAGGTATAACTAAGTTCGATAACCATTTGATTTATAATTGGTTTTTTGAAATTGTACTTATTTTCTCATAAATCCTCTACCATGATTTTCATCTACCTTAGGAAAAATATTTGAATTTTTTTTTGAAAACCGGGAAATCGAAGTTTTGCTCCACTACACCCAGGATGACCACGCCCATCCCTAAGCTAGGCACTGGGAGACATAAAAGAGATGAAGACACGGGAGGTGTGTACAAATTAATGTCACAGGTGAATCTCCAATCTGAAATCTTGAGAGGAGTACACCTTCAAAACTGAAGCCTTCAACCACTGAGCCACTTGGGGAGAGGAAAACATTTGAATTATTAGCCAAATTCTAAAAACACTAACAAATTTGAAACAAAAAAAAAAAAAAAATCACTTTTTTACTTGACTTGAATTTTGAAAACATTTATATTTAGCAGAGACTAGAGAATGAAATAAAGTAACTTGTTTATAAGCTTAATTTTCAATTTTCAGAAATCAAATGATTATCTTGTTTATAAGCTTAATTTTCAGAAGTCGAATGATTATCGAATCAGCCTTAGTTTTTTTAATCCTACAATAAAAAAACATACAAATCTATTATTCTTTTTTTGTGGGTGGTGCTGATGGGGAATGAGAGAGAGAGAGAGAGAGAGTTAGTAGACCTGCAATGTCCCTCCTCCACCAGTTGTATCACAATCATCTGAGACGCTGACAACAGTCCATGGATCAGATGCATTCCAATGGAAGTCAACCACTTTATCCCTGGATGTAGCAAAAAGGGTCAGAAGAAAAGGACAAACTCCATTGAACCCACATCGAATAACCTTCCTACAACAAGTACACGACAAAAAACACTAACCAAAAGAAACGAGTAAAAGAACAGGGTTGCAGTTCCCAGACAAGAAAAACTGGGTTTAACATGCGTTCTTTTTTTATCAAGTTTGTGTATTTTAACCAATAAAGACGGCAAGAATAGGAAACCTGTGCCCAGCATGCTGGAAAAATAAGCCTGGAGGAGCAGCAGGCGTCCTTGTAGCTCGCTCTGTCTTTTTACCAACCTGGAAAGTAAATGTTTACACCACAAAGAACATTATAATTTACACCACAAAGAACATTATAATTTATACTAGCTACAAAAAAAAAAAGAAAAGAAAATCCAATAGAAATGGACTAGTCTATAAGCATATCAGATATGGTAAAGGGTATCAGCCAACAGATCTTCAAGCGAAGGGGCAAATTCGTAGTTTAATATATTACTACCCCAAATTCCAGGGGCAAATTCATTATATCCCTAGGAATCCTAGAAGCGAGATGATAGAAAATAAAACATGGTCTAATCACCAAATGCTGTACCTTATCGTAGTCCCAAATATTTAACAGGCCATCCTCTGCAGAACTTCCAAAGACGGATGATTTATCCGGAGACCACTGGATAAATATACATGAACCAATGCTAATGGTCAGTACATTTGTCAACTTATAACAAAAGCATTTTCAAATAAAACTAGAAAGTATAAGACAAGAGGCATAATCAAACTAAAACAACAAAAAGAATACCTGAACACAAAGAACTGCTGCTTTGTGGCCCTCGAATTTATAGATGGGTGAGCCAACTCCATTAGAAGTGAGATTCCGACGATCAAACATGCGAATAGAATTATCTGCTGACCTGAAGCAAAAATTGAGTCGATGTAACTATGTATGTGTACAGTGTACAATATACATCACCTCAAAAATTCCATTCTCCTAAATCCTAAATGCACTTTCTATAAAATGATGAGACCAAATGGTGAAAAACAGCCTAATTAAGTTTGGGCAAATAGTAGTAAGAAAGACCATAGTGCTACATTTAATCTATTTTTTGTATCAATACATGAGACCTCATTTTCCCAAAATCATTAGTAATTGACCAGAAAATAAGATCTAAAAATACCCTGTTATAATAAGATTATCATCATGGGGATTCCAATCAACACAATGAAGATCAGCATTATGTGCTTTTTCGACCTGCCAACCAGAAAGATATAATAGCATGAATAAGAAAATTAAATTATGGGACATCCATTTCATCTGATAGGATGGATTTCCTACTCAGAATACTGGTATGAACAACCAAATAATTACTAATATGGAAAATTTAATCCTATCAACATTAGCCAGTATAAGAACACACAATATTGCTCGTAGTTGGAAAATGGCAAGATAGTAGTTTTGTCAAGTGTACGCTTTATAACACATATTTCAACTTCTAGATTATACGAGAAGGAATAACCTAGTTACAGAGAAATTAAACAAGAGAATTATAACCTTGACAGCTGGGTTAGAGCCAGTACGAGCATCCCATAATATTAGACAAGAATCATCTCCCACACTGCAAAACTCCTGTGCACTTAAAAAGGCAAATAAAAGAAAGGAGGTTGTTGGTTAAACATGGAAAAGAAACCACTAAAAATTAGACATACTTATCACTTACCTCCACTCAAGTGATATAAATTCGATGTGCATGAACATGAAGACATGAATAATAGCACAATTTTATTGATGTTTTTCTACTACTTTCAGTTTAGGGAAGACAGTGTACTGTAAAAACTATTCCCTACTTAGTTGTTTATTTTTATCGTGATTCATGAGCACAACTTATATCATAAATCAAACCTCATCCCCCAGGCAAACCCCTACCCTTCAAAGCCTTTTATCTCAAACCAAATAAACCAAAACCCCAGCTAGAAATCACCATCTGCTGTACTACCTCATAATCTATATATACATTAAATAAAAATGAATTTAATTGCTCCATCTATTTGTCTATTAATAGCTAATTTTCGAGGGAAAAAAAAAAAAGAATGGCTTGAAATTCAGAACTAGGATATTACTTGGATGGACAGAAGGTCACATCTTCAACAGTATCCTCGTGGCCATTGTAAACTCCCCGTGGCCCAATAGAAGGGCCATCAGCAGTTTTATCGGCCTCCCCCGATTTTTTTATGATAGAACCACCAGATCCTGGTGATTTTGAAGCAGCAGAGTCTGTGGCAGAAGCTGTTATATGATCCTCGATACTCCATAAAACCACTAACTTGTCTTTCCCTGCCATAACATTAAATAGCATCTGAGAAATGGAAACCCATTTGTAACACCCCAAACCATGAGATAGTCATAATCCCATCAAGCAAAAAATTGATAGGTTTTGAAGAAAAATAATAATAATTTGGGACATCTAAATCTGAAACAATGCAAGAGTTGAGTAAAACTGTCGACATTGAATCTCATTAGCGAAACCAACTTAAAAGAAAAAAACTGGAAAGCTGTCAACCTCCAGAGAGAACATAAGGCTCAGTGGGGCACATTGCTAGAGCAAACTCGGCATTTTCTTGATGACCAGTGAGAATCTGCAAATGAGCATTGTTAAGTTAACACAAAACTGGTCACTGAACAATGAAGGTTTCAAACAAGCAGAGAATTTAAAATGTGCATGTCACAAACAACAGAATAATTTATCTTCCAAGTTTCCAAATCGAACAATTGTTAAGATGAGTAACATGAGAATCAAGACCTACGAAGTTCTACACACTTATGGATGACTTGGCACCAGGTTGGGAATCCTTCTCAACTCTAAATAACAATTATGAAAAACATCTCCACCAGATTTGAACTATGAAATGCTTGGACTTTTTACAAACACGAGACAACAAATTAGGCAGCCTATTGATCAAACATGTCTGTTACATTTGACGGTAAGAAAGTTAACTGAACTCATGGGCATATCAATAACTAAGTAAGCTTCAATAACAGGATTCAGATAAAACCAAAATCTATGTCCAAGAAGCTTCAACATTACATATTTGTCACTAGTTGTAACCAGAAGGAGAGACACCCAATAGAGATATACACCAGAGCTTTAAGAAACAGCAACATTTAAAAGAAAGTAAAAAATTGTCTGGGCAGTTGAGTTTTTAGCAGAATTACCAAATCTGGGCGAGAGTTTGTGGCACCAAGGACAGCATGACGATTGGGTTGTGCCTCAACATCCCAAATGAGGACCTGAATGGTGAATACCAAAGAGGCTTAAGCAAAAGTTGTTGAATATACGTACTCATTGAAATAATGCAAAAAAATAATAAATTAAAATCCCATACATCGGGACTATCAGTGTGTGTGGCAACAATTCTAGCATTCTGTGGAAGTTCCCTAATTCTGTTAACCTGAAAAATATTTCAACAATGACCATTAGAAATTCCATTGTCCATCATTTTCAATATTCAAGCATCAGCTATGACTCTTCAAATAAAGCAATATAAATGCTTAAAAAGGAGAAAAAACTTGAAACACAAATAGCAAAAAATACTGCAATAATAACCACATGAAAAGAATGCCTGAACAACCAGCTTACATGAAGTTCATTATAGCACATAAGTTCATATGTTTCATACTAAATTCTTTGAGAAGTTTCATAGCCGTACGACCCATACCTCACCAGGGTGTATGATAGTCTTGTATTTCTTCACAAATGGAGAGCGTGCCTCTTCATTGAACTGAAAATAAAATAATAACACATGATACATAAATCAAGTAGCAAGAAAAAAACTCCATACAGCTTCAAAATCCGAAACTGATCAGTCACCTGAGAAATGTGCTCTGCAGCAGCAACCCTAGGCTTCACAACTTCACAGTTCGCAATGACCAGTGTATTTGGAACACTACCATCAGTCTAGTAACAATGAATAAAAAAATAAAAATGAAAATAAACAAAACTCACAAAACAATCTTCAACGTAATGTAACAAAATTCTTAGCTCTGGAAGTCCATAGCCTCCCATAAAAAAAGTTAGTACAAATTACAAGCTAGTTTCTCTCCAATTTATAATATTCAGGCTCCAGCACTACAACAAGATATAAACAGTACACCCATTTCAGAAAACAAGTACTAAATTTGGCATACCTGTTCAGAAAGATAAAGCCGCTGTCGATTCTTATACGTAGCTTGCTCAAGCTGAGGACCCCACCTAAAACCCAGAAAAGATTGAAACTCAAACTCAAATCAAAGAAACGCCCCATAAAAAACCCCATCCCGAAAGTAGCTGTAGAGGTAGCAAAAGAGAAAATGTCCTAACCAACGAAGTAATAAGCACAATGCACTATGAAAACAACAACGACAGCTCATCCACCAATTTATAGAAGCTCAAGTTTACAAAAACCCTAGAAACGGACAACCAACAGATCCAGTAACGCAATGCAGGCAGCAAAAACTAACAAAAACAAGAACCCTAATTCAAAACAAAACAACAAACAGAAAACCCTAGAAACGAAGAAGAACCCGCATTTAAATTAGGGTTTAGAAGAGTACCGGCAAGAGAGAGAAGGCCAAACGAGATTGTGATTAGCGAACCAGTCGTAAAGAACAGGAACAAGAGACTTCCACTGAGTGTAGCGCTCATCGACGGAGGGTTGTTGTTGAGCCTTCATCTTCTTCGGTTGCTGCTCGTTCTCCTTCTTCTCGTCCTTCGGCTTCGGCTTCCGGCCTCTGGTTTCCTTCTTCTTCATCGCAGCTGGTTGTTGCTGTTGTTGCGGCTGAGAAGAATCCATGGCTCAACCACTGGAGCTTCGGTTCTGGTTCAGTAATTTCAGAGACCAATTTGTTTTGGTTTGGTGGAATTTGGGAATGGATCGATGATGATGATTATAACAATCCCGCCAATATCTACGGTTGATGTTTGGGACACGTGTCGGAATCTCTTTCATTTTTTAAAGTACCAATTGGTTTACTCTAGAAAATGCTATAACTTCTCTAAACATGTAATAAAAATTTGATTTAAAAATAAACATGTATTAAAAACTAAATATGCATTTCTATATTTAAAATCAAATACTTCGAAAATTAACTTCTTCAAAACACATTACAAAACCTAAATACTGACATTATCTAAATACATACTTAAATTAAATTTAAGTAAATTTGTTTTTTAGGTCAATATTTCTTACCTTATTTCATTTAATAGAAGATGTTTGAAATTAGTGACAGTCATCTACCGACTCCTTAATTCTAATGGAGATAACTCACCAAATGAAGATTGATTCGATATTAGTAATATTTTTTCTCTTTCATGTTGTACCTATTCTTTTTTTTTAGAAATGAAAAAAGATCATTTCCACTTGTTTATGTTTTTTCATTTTTATTGAAGTGTCAATTCATCCATTATTAGCATAAATGATTTAAGTTTAAAAAATATATAAATAATTAATATCATTTTATTTTAGGGTGATAATAAATATGATTATGATGAAAAATATTTATTTAATTAAATCAATTAGAAATTAAAAAAAAAAAGGAAATGATTAGGATAATATATTTAAAAAAAAACAATTAGAAATAATGATTAATTGAATTGGACGGTTTAATACTTTAAAAGGTATAATATATCTAATTGATTGAATGGTTTATTAATTAAAATTAAAAAAAAAATAGAAGCATTTTTCCATCGAGGTTAAACCATCTTTGAAAAATTCAAAGTGGTATCTTTACCAGAGTCACCACCATATTTTGACAATATATTTAAAAAAGAATACATTTTAATAGTAATTTTTGGAAAAGACCCATTTTTACAATTAACCTCTAATGTTAGTTAGGATTTTTTAGGGCAAAAAAAAGTAAACTAAGATTCATTGTCCCTATTTTTCCTCCCCTTGTTCATCTGTCGGCTCTCACAACTTTTTTGTTCTGAAACCTACTTGACTCCAAACGTGAGCCACAACAAACACACTGCTGCGATCATAAGCTTTGGCCGATAGTGATTAAAGTTTTCAAGTTTAAGAATTTGGGAAATTTATTTTTCTTTTTGCGTGTCTAAATATTTCCTCTATCTTACGGTTTTCTCTATTTTTCCCTCCTTCGCAATTTTTAAACCTTCAACTATTTGTTTTGATTTATAAAATTTGGTTAGAATTCTACATACTTCTTCCAAAAACATAAAATCATATGTAGAGAATTTGAATAAATACAAGCTTAACCTTCAAAAATAAAAAATTAAATAGTTATCAAACGGGTTTCGATAAATTAGAGTTTTGAGGATTTGTTTGAGGCTAGTCAAAATTCAAGAGAAAAAAACAAAAAGGGAAAGAGAATGATGGAGAAGAAATCGATCGTTCAACAAAATTTTGATGGAAAGGGTATGCGGTTCATGAAGGAAAGAAACGGCTAAGAGGAAATTTTTAGGGAATTTTGGTCACATTGGTTCAATTTAAAAATAATCAATTAAACCTCCAATTCCTATTTAATTACCCAATTGACCCCACGTATTTCCCCTTGTAACTAAGTGACTCATTAATTTAATTAAATTCACTAAAGTCTCTTCTACTAAGTACACGGAAATACACTTTTAACATCAATGGGTCTCGATCTGGTATGGTGGTTCCGTCTCGAGGTTTAAGGCAAGGGGATCCTTTGTCTCTGTATCTATTTCTCTTGTGCGTTGAGGGCCTGTCTAGAATTTTGAGCAGTCTAGAGAGTAGTGGACATATTTCTGGTCTTAAAGTAGCCCGTCGGGCGCCAGTTATTACTCACATTTTTTTCGCTGATGATTGTTTGTCGTTCTTCAAAGCTAAAAAGGAAGAAGCGCAGGCAATTGAGAAGGCTCTTCTTCTCTATTCACAGCTTACTGGGGCAAGAGGTCATTTTGATAAGCCGGCCATTTGCTTTAGTCCAAATTCTAGTCAGCTAGAGGTTGATTGGATTGTTAACAGGCTTCATGTTGTTCAGGTGGATCAACACCTCAAGTATCTGGGGATCCCGATTTTTCTTTCTGGGTCGAAGAAGTTATCCTTTAAGTTCCTGAAAGATAATCTGTGGAAGAATTTATTCAAATGGAAACACAAAAATTTTTCTACTGGGGGAAGGAAGTGCTAAATCTGTTCTTCAGGCCCTTCCTACTTATTGTATGAATTGTTTCAAAGTTCCTCAATCGATCATCCAAGACTGTCACAAGATTATTTCTCATTTATGGTGGGGTGATGATGAAGAGAAAAGGAGAATTCATTGGGTCTCTTGGAAAAAGGCTTGTCTTCCAAAGTCTAAGGTGGGTGGGGTGGGGGGGGGGGGTTGGGCTTCCGGGATCTTCACTTATTTAACCAAGCTCTTTTGGCTAAGCAGGGTTAGCGTTTGCTTTTTAATCCAGAGTCTTTGTTGGCTCGAGTTCTAAAGGCAAAATATTTTCATTCAAGTTCATTCTTGAACGCTAAGTCACCAAGTTCGGCTTCCTTTACTTGGAAGAGTATTCTTTGGGGGCGGGAGCTCCTGAAAAAAGGAATTCGTTGGAGAATCAGGGAAGGTAATTTTGTCGACATTGGTATAGATAATTAGCTTCCTAGGGAGCCTTCTTTGAAAGTCTTGGACTCGTCTAGGTTCCCGCCAGGGTTAAAGGTGGCTGAATTGCTTTCTCTGACAGGGGATTGTGATGTTAAAAAAGTTGAAGCTTCTTTGTGTGAGGATGATGTTAATGTTGTGCTTCGTATTCTTCGTACAGGTGTTGGCGATCCTGATTCAGTGTTATGGCATTATGATCCTATGAGGCTCTTTAGTGTAAAGTCAGCCCATTGGCTTGCTTGTAATATTAGGGATTTTCCTTCTTCCTCGAGTGAAGAAGTTTTATTCAAGTGGTGGTCCTCCCTTGGGAAACGCGTTCTATCGAGTAAAGTCAAGTTTTAAATTTGGCGAATATTCCACAATTTTATTCTTTCTAACTTGGTTTTGCAGCACATGGGGCTTAGATGTTGGGGCTTGTTGCCCTCATTGCAAGAAGTGACCAGAGTCGTCTTTCCATGCTCTTTGGAGTTGTAAGGTGGTCAAGAAGCTTTGGAGGGAGACCCCATTTACCGATATTTTTGTTCCGATTGGGATCTCTGATTGTGCTAGTCTTCTTTTGTGGTTTTTTTATGTGCTTCCTTCTCCTAAATTTGATGAATTTCTGCCTATGTGTTGGTGTATCTGGGGTTGGCGAAATAAAGTTCTCATGAGGGACTTGAGCTCAAACTTTTTAGTATTGTTCAGGAAAACTCTTACTCTCGGGAGTTTTGTAAATCGTTTTGCTCAAGTGCAGGTGATGCATCGCAGGGTCTCCAAGGATGTAGTGGGACGCTCAGTTCTCTAGAGGCCTCCTATCTCATGTTTCTTTAAAATTAATAGTGATGCAGCTACAGGTTTAGTGTCGAATAAAAGCGGCCTTGGTGGAATAACTCGCAACCATTTGGGCGAAGTGATGTGGTCGTGTGTGTTTCCTATTTTTGGTAGGGCTGATCCAACTTTCTTAGAAGCAATGGCTGTCCATAATTGTTTGCTCACTGCTGTAGATATGGAATTTGATTTTTTTTCAGGTGGAATCTGATTCTTTTTCAGTTATAAATCTATTAAATAATCATTCGACTTGCAGGACTGAGTTAGGAGCTTTGATTGATGAAATTAAACTCCTTTCTTTGAGCTTTCGTAATATCTCTTTTATCTGGTGTAAGAGAAATTCTAATGGTCTAGCTCATGCATTGGCAAAACTAGCTGAGAATTCGGTTGAAGATTTGGTTTGGATGGAGGATCTTCCCTCTTCTCTTTATTTGCTCTAATAAGCGGAGCTGGTTGTGCCCGTTTTACCTCCCCTTTCAGGGGCTTCTATTCTTATGTAAGCTTTGTTTACAAGCTCTTCTAAAAAAAAAAAAAGTACATGGAAATCTACGTCGGTGCGATTGGTTATCTGGTTTGGTGTTAATCCATTTCCACTCCACGGTCACTGAATCGTTTATAATCTCCCTTCTCCCAACTTGTACTAAAAAAAGTACAGGAAAATCTCAAGGGATTTTAATAGATTAAGACTCAGCATACCTTTTAAGCGGTTTTTCATATTATTATAAGAAGAATTATGATAAAATGTATTTGAGTGTATATTATTATATATGACAGTTTTATTATCATAAAAATATTATACACTACTAAAACTTAGGGTAAATTATAAGTTTGGTCTCTATGATTTGAAAAAAATTATAGTTTAGTCCTTATAGTTTCAAAAACTATAGTTTAGTCCCTATAGTTTGAAAAAAAAGTTAGAATTTGGCTTTATAGTTTTAAAAATTAGAATTTAGTCTCTATAGTTTGATAAAATCTAAAAAATAGTCCTTATCGTTTCTAATCGTTAGCGAATAGAGTAAGGAAAATTAGTTATTCATGTGTCAATCATAACCGTGTGAGTTAATTGACTGATTGAGCAAAAAAAATAGCAGTAATTGCTCATTTCCACATACATAATTCACAGTGATTACAAATGACAATGACTTTTATCAAATCATTGGGACAAAATTCTAGTTTTTAAAACTATAGTAACTAAATTCTAACTATATTCAAATCATATGGTCTAAATGTTGGCTTTTTGACCATATGAAATTGATTAATTTTAATTAATTAATACATTAATGATTTGATGATAACAAATTTAGCGTTTTGAAGTATCCATTATGTAGAATTTGAAATAACAATTCATACACATTTTGAATTACTCAAATTGAAGTTGAAAATAAAAAGTTGCGGCTTAAACGAGTTTGAATGGTAAAATTCCAACGTGATGACGTAGCAAAAATTGGTCAATCCAAAAGTGACATGTGGAGTCTTTAATATTTGGCACATGAGATTTTTTTTTGTATTTTAAAAAATCAAGGTAAAAGGAAAGTAAAAGAAAAAGGAAAATGAATGTATACATTATTATATTATTATTTGGGCATGTGCTAACTTTCTTGAAAGATAACGAAAGTTATATTTTGTTATACTACTTTTATGTGTTTGTCCAAATGCAACTTTTTTAATATTATAATAATAATAATAATAATATTATTATTATTATATATATATATATATATATATATATATATATTGTGTCTAACGGTAACTTTTTAAAAAGAAAAGAAAGTTATATGATGTTATATTACTTTTATTTGTTTGTCTAAATACAACTTTTTTTAATATTATAATACTATTATACATTGTGTTTAACAATAGCTTTGAATATTATAATATTATTATAGATTGTGTCTAACTGTAACTTTGATATCTAATACTATTATGCATTGTGTCTAACGGTAGCTTTGTATCTTTGTGTCTATTTAAGCTTCATCCTCTCCTCCAAATGAAGACATCAAGTTTCATATTTCTCAATCCTCCAAAATAAAGAAACCTCCATTGTTGCTCTCTCAAAGCTTTCAATTTTTTTATTTTCATCTTATTTTTTAGAAAGAAATTATTATATTGTGAAGATTGACTTGTAAGAGTTAAATTTGAAAATTCACTCTTTGAGAGAGTTTGTTCATCTTGATCTTTTATTTCCAAATTATTGTAAGGGTTTCTCTTGATCCCGAAAAAGAAATGTTGTAACGGTTTGATCTTGAGTCATGGAAAAGATCGGGTTTGTTCTTGCTCCCGTAAAAGAAACGTTGTAACAGTTTGACTCTAAGCCGCAGAAAGAGCCTTCATTCTAGTGGAATACCTAAGAGGAGCTTGAAGAGTGGAGTAGGCGTGTCGAACAACTATAAATTCATAGTGTCAATTTCTCTATCCTTGTCTTCTTGTATTTTTTTCAATTAATCTATTATTGGCTAAATTAATTGTTCTTAATATTTCATTAACTTGTTTAGTTTAGCCTTCATCCGGAAAAAATTTCATAAAGTTTAAGAAACCCTATTCACCCCCCTATTGGGTTATCATACCGATCCAACACTAAATTCTAATTTTTGAAAACATAAAGACTAAATTCTAACTTTCTTCGAATTATATGGACTAAATTTATAATTTACCCTGTTATTTATAGTTGAGATGATAAGTTATGAACTAATCAATTAATTATATATTATAATCGGTGATTAGAATACAAGTTGTGTTTTTATAACACAATCTAATCCAATCCTAATATGGAGGCTTAAACACCCTCTTTTATAAACTTTTTATTTATTTTCAAAGACAATTATATTACAAGAAGAAAATAGGAATACACTCTCATTTTCCATACAAATATCTTAAATTCCTTTTTTTTTTTTTAATGATGAATATAATATTTTTCCAATCATTTTATAATCATAAAAAAGTATGTTATCCCTTAAAAATAGTAACTGCATCGATATTAATTCATAATCAATAAATTGTGAATTTGACTCCCATTTCATACAAATGTTGTTTAACTACAGAAGAAGAAGAAAAAAAAGCCATGAACCCATTTTTCCTCTCCCACCTAAACAATCAACCTCGCAAAGCTGCCAAAATAAATAAAAAGTAATTAGTTAAAGTTGGAAATTATGTAGATGTAAAATACATATTGTAATCCTTGTTGAGATCTAGCCCTGATATAAATAACATCCTCATCTTCGAAATAACTATTAAAAATGGACAAATTGAAATTGTTGATCGTATTCGTGTTTGAATGGTTGGTCGGGGGAGTGCTGTCCTCGCCCTTCAATGTCGTCGTCGGAAGGCAACCGGCATCGGAGGCACCAACTCATGTACCACCACCACCGGCAAAAAAACTCCATCCTCCTCCACATCTGCCTCCTCCATCTCCTTATTCTTCATTTTCAATTT
Source organism: Sechiopsis laciniata (assembly GCA_037833695.1). Taxonomy (NCBI): domain Eukaryota; kingdom Viridiplantae; phylum Streptophyta; class Magnoliopsida; order Cucurbitales; family Cucurbitaceae; genus Sechiopsis; species Sechiopsis laciniata. The sequence goes on along the minus strand of JBBMKA010000009.1, from coordinate 2,181,612 downwards.
ATTTTCCACACATGTTTCCTCCTACTATTCCTTTAAATCCATCACCTCCTCCACCGACAAATTCTTCTCTAGAAAATCCACCACCTCCTCACCAACTCTTTTTTGCTGCTATTATAGTAGCAAACAATTGTTCTCTAAACATCCTTAAATTCTTAATCGATTATTTGGAAAAGTATGATTTCCTTAAATCATTGCCTCTCATCTAGTTAGGTAGTGCAATTGTGAATAGTGCCTTCATTGTGGCCTTTGTCTTCATAGCATCCGCTGGAGCCATGTTGTATACCTAGGTCACTAACCTTATACTTCAAAGAATCTGTGGAGAAGCGCTGCCAACTAGCCATAAGTGAAATGTAGATATATTTTTCGAATATGAAATTTAGAAGTATTTTCTCAGCACTAGCCATATATCTACATCAAGTGTAGATATATGTTTTTCCTGCTACTACCTAATAGGAATAAAAAGTGAATGTTAGTCATATGTTTTTCTTTCCATTGTGCAAACCTACAGTTAATGCATTAATCATATGTTTTTTTTTTCATTGTGCAAAGTTAATAATAAAACATCTTGAAATTTTGATTGTAAACTACATTGTGAAGAGAATTACGCCAACCCTAAGTAAATTGTATGTCTATATGGATTATAAAAACTGTTGGCATAGCTCTATTTTAAAATTGGATAAGCCGATGGTTTAGTTAGAACGCTGGCCTACCCTAATATTACCCTGAAACTAAAACATGGGGAAAAGTGTAGGGATAAGCCAATTAGACTTAAAATAACAAGTAAGGAGTTATTATCCATTCCGCCAACCCAGCCCAGCCTCGTGACATCTCTACTCCACCTTCACCTCTACCAACTTTTTCACTCGCTACTCCACCACTTTTCACCAACCTACAAACTCATCGATCTTTTTTTATTTATGCTAATTTAAACCCACCAATTAGAATTTAGGTTTTACTTTAATTCTTTCGCACGTATATATAACATTATTCACCACCTCCTCCACCTTAGGCATAAATTGCATCATTGCCTTCTCTCTATGTTCAATTCTTATTGCTCTACTAGTTCATTACTTCAATCTCACTCAAAGATTTTTTGGCAAAGCGGTGCCAACTAGCCATACATGAAATGTAGATATGTTTTTCGAATATGAAATTTAGAAGTATTTTTCTCAGCACTAGCCATACGTCAAGTGTAGATATATGTTTTTCTTGCTATTGTCTTATAGGAATAGGAAGTGAACGCTAGTCATATGTTTTTCTTTCCATTGTGCAGACATACAGTTAATGCACTAGTCATATTTTTTTTTTCATACTGCAAAGTTAATAATAAAAGATCTTGAGATTTTGATCGTAAACTGCATTGGGAAGAGAATTATAGGCCGATGAAAGTTACGTGAACGATAAGTAAATTGTCTGTCTATATGGGTTATAAAAACTATCAGCATAGCTCTATTTTAAAATTGGATAAGCCGATGGTTTAGTTAGAACGCCAACCTACCCTAATATTACCCCCAAACTAAAATATGGGGAAATTTGTAGGATAAGCCAATTAGACTTAAAATAACAAGTAATGAGTTATTATCCATTCCCCAGCCCCGTGACATGTCCTCTACTCATTCGAAAAGATGTTGGGCACAAAAAATGGTGGGCAGAACACATTTTTGCTGTCTGTCATCAAGAGTCTTAGATGTGGGACACAGATGACGCTATCTGAGATTTAAGTACCCACCATCCTTTATTTTTTTTAAAATACATTGGTCAACCATTTTAAAAATTATTTGTTTTTTTTTTTTTTATATAAAAATGAATATAAATACAAATATATAGATATTTATAATACAAATAATTTAAAGATAGATTAAAATTTTAACCTATATAGTAAATGTCCATATAACTATGCAAGATAACTATAAACCTTGCTTATTCTATTGATAGCTAATGTGAATGGTACTTGAGGAGAGTGGAGAGAAAATAAAACTTATGCAACAGAATTCGATTTTCCCATTTTCATTTTATAATCAATTGAAGGGAGAAAGTATAAAAGTTGCATCATTGATGAGTAATTATTTTCTTAATCATTTGATGGAGAGCTTGAAGTTAGTTGTGATATTCTTGTTTAGGGTAAACTCCATATATATCAAATCATTGAGATTTAATACAATTAGGCTAACTGAATCGACAACATGAGAATTGACAGTATCTTCAAACTCTATTTATCATTATTCCACCCGTTATTGCTCTTTCGAAATGACGTCCTACCGAAAATTGTTGGGCTTATTTTCTGCCAATATGTTTTCTGCCCGACATCTTTTTTACTCGTCATCAATCTAAGATGTCAGGCTAAGAACTTTTTCTCTTTTTTGACGAAAGGCACGTAATAACTTAAGAAGGCGGGGTTGTCCGACATCTTAAGTTCTCAACATCTTTTCCATTTTGGAAAATAAATTGGTCGACTATTTATTTATTATATTTTTTTTGTCGTAAAAAATAAATATAAAGATATTCATAATAGCATTAATTTAAAGATGTTTTAGAATTTTAAATTATATAATAAATAATCGATATAACCATGTGAGATAGACATAGTTATAACATTGATTGAGAGAATGTATAAATGTTGCGTTCTCAAATAGGAACTATTTTCATTGAATCATTTGATGGAGAGCCCGAAGATATTTGTGATATTCTGATTTTTTTTTTTTTTTTTATATCCGTGACTATTTGGGCCAGTTTGCGCTCACTTTGACTAATGCATGAGACATACCACCTAACCCTACAACATTTGGATGTCAAGAAACCTCCTAAAAAATTAATTCCTAGATAGGTGATCACCATGAATTGAACCCATCACCTTAAATACCGCAAGACCCTCATTGACTAATTGAGCCACCTCACGATGGTTATTGTGATATTCTGGTTCGACTTCCTCTTGGGGAGTAATCTACCCTCATTCCAATCATTGAAATTCAGCAAACGACCATGACTAACTGAATCGGCACTAGAATCTTCTCCATTTCGAACGTACTTCAAACTTCACCTATAATTCCTCCACTAGCTCGTGCTCCATCACTGTATTCTACATTTTACACTCTTTCCATGCCTGTTACTTTCTTAATATCGATTTTGGACAAGTACGTAGACTATTGGTGAATGTATGCCTTTGATTTGGTTGGCAAGCATCCTCGACCAAATAGTGATCATTCTAGCTCAGTTTTTAATCAGTTCTATTGCAATGTTGGTCCATTCTGTGAGCTATTACTATATATATATATAGT
>JBBMKA010000009.1:2141615-2178237 GCA_037833695.1 Sechiopsis laciniata | reverse complement strand
TATAATTAAAAAAAAATTTAAAAACTAATTCTTTCAACCTCAAAATATCGTTGAAGTAATTATAAAAAAACCTTTGTTTTCTGGCAAATTTCATTTACTTTGAAGTTAGGAACTATGACTTAATTAATCTCTAAAATTCAGCACATGCTAACCAAACTATAGCTTTTAAAAACTATACCTAATTGACCTTGCTTTAAAAATAAATTTCAAATTAACTGAATGTTTTGTTAAAGAGATTAATCCATTTATAACTATTTAGCTTTTGGTTTTTGAAAAATTGAGCAAAATTCACTTGTATGCATAGATTTATTATTATTTTTTTAAATCAATATATCCACCTTATATCTATACGTATAGATTTATTGTTTTCTTATATATCCACCTTTTACGTAAGTTTTCAAAAATCTAATAATTATTTATTAGATATTATGAAATTCCACCTTAAAATTAAGGAACTTTTGCATGTATATTACAAAAGGTCTAAAATATTCCATGAATAGCATAATAATGAAAATATTTGCACATATAGCAAAAAATGTAAATTTATTGACTTCCATATTGATAGATTCTATCAATAAAGGCTGATAGAATCAATTACTAATAAATAAAGTAAATTGATAGATTTCCATTAGATTTTATCAATAAGTGCTGATAGAATCAATTACTGATAAAATTGATAGACTTCCATCACTAGAGAACGATAGATTCTATCAAAGTCTTCCATAAAAAAGGGTAAATAGAGATTTTTAAAAAAAGTAGCAGAATTTGCTATAAACGAATTATTTTTAAAAAGTTGCTATAATTGTAAACTGTGGTAAAAAAGTTGCTATACAGTGCAAATTCCCTAAAATTAATTGGTATGTCATATCTCTTATAACCATGTTGAAGAAATCCAAACTTTGGGATCAAATATCATTTGGGTTGGATTGAAATTTAGAGGTCATTACCCACATTGAGTGATACATATTAGAGAATATCAGTTCCACTTTAAAACCAATTGACAATGAGGAGAGTATCTCATATCTCTTATAAAAATATTGAAGAATCCTCACCTTTTCAATGTGGAACAACTGCCACAAGGTGAGAATTTCCAACATGTTTAAAAAATAATTTGCAAATTTTATTTTTGTTTCAAAATTCGACTACTATTAGAGAATATGGAATTTCATCTCAAAATCAATTGACAATGAGGGGAGTAACGCATATCTCTTATAAATGCTTGTAAGAATCTCCACTTTTTCAATGTGGGATAATTGTGAGATCCTAATATGCTCCCTTAAGATGGTACATCTTTTGAACTCACTGATCTTGAATTGGATTTCAATTTCATTTTTATTCCGTTTGGGTTTATGGGCTCTAATACAGAATATGAAGTTTCATCTCAAAACCAATTGACAATGAGGTGAATAACTCATATACCTTATAAATGCTTGTGGGAGCCCCTCACTTTTCTAATGTGGAACTATTGTGAGATCCTAATAACTAGGAATACAAATGATTTCAGAAATTAAGAAAAAAAAATAACTTAATTATCACATATCAAATATAATCTGATCATTATAAAATGTCCATTAATCGGCCTATTAATTATACATATTAAATCAATCGAAGTAAGCGTACACAATTAATTATTAATTAATTCGTCAAAGTAATAAAATTGGTACTGATTTTCCAAAGCCTCAAAATCTACTTTTACACCTATTTTAATCTATATAACAAAATAGATTGGTGAAGTGTTGGCTTGTTTGATGAGTTGTATTTTAATTTAACTTTTAGTGTCATCTACGTAGGATTCATGGTCTCTTTCTCAATTAAAAATAATAATAATAAAACTATATGTAAAAAATATCTCCAGTTCTTGATATTAAATGAATTTCACCAACCATACTCCACTAAATTACTTATTTTGACCAATATATAATTAGTTGCAAGTAGATTTATAACATTGACTAAATTGTCTCAAAGACTAATTCATTTGAGATAAGCTACTAAAGTCAAAGTTATATATTATTAATTGTTTAGGGTAGCCAAAAAAAAAAAATGACTTTTATTATGACAATGAGAAGATCTTTTAAAAACTTAGACATAATTGTGTTACAAAATCTTGGTAGAAAATCTAGAACATGAAAAAGAAACACCCATTCATAAGTGATTATACTTTAAAATCTTGGTCCAAATCCAATAAAGATGGGGTTAGATGATTTGATTATACTTCAAAGTCCCAAATCTTGTTTTTTGTCTGTGTTTAAAAGCAAAGATGCTTTTTCTATCAACTACCTAATCTGCATATGTTTTAAGAAGGGGACAAATAAGATATTTAGACTCTCATTTAAAGGTAGGTTGGATTATAATAATTTAACTTATATTTAGGTCATCAATTATAATAATGGGTAGATTAATCCGTAATCTCTCATTCCAACTCTAGTAACTTTATCTTTGTTATAATAACTTATGTTAAAATAAAATCTCTCTATCGTAACAATTTATTGTTATATAATAATTTTCTCCTTTCAAATATAATAAACTCCGTTATAGAATAATATACCCTGTAAATGTTCATTATTATAATCTCTCTTGTAATAATAATTAACTATTTATAGTAACTCAATTGTCCTTTAAATGCACCCAAAAATTTGGTGTGTCTTCGTGAATCAATTAGAATATTATAGAGAAATATAATGGAGAAGATTGATACTAAAAAATTTTGGAAAAGTTTCGAAATTATTCAAATTTAGAAAATAATTGTAAATATAATTACTTTTTAAAAAATTTAGCAATCATAGTAAGTATTCGTATTAATAATAGATAATAATATATTAATAATAATATTGTATTAATAATAAATAATATTGTACGAATGAATATCAATAATACAGTATCAAACCATATTTATGACTATAAATATAAATATTTTCAAATTCAACTAAATTTATAATTATTTTATTAAAATAAGTCATTCATTATAATTTCCGAAGAAATTTTCACGTAGAATAGTGGATTTGTATGCTTGATATTGGTCAGTTGATTTACGTAACATAGTACAATGAAATGGGGTAACAAAATCGAATCTAAGATCTTGTCTTGTTTTTCATATCTTTGAAAATAACACTATTGTCTTAAATCTCCCATATGCATGCCTTGTCTCTCATTGGATCTTCCTTTACAACTTGCCATTTATTTTGACCTTCCATATCTTTCCAAATTTAACACGACTTTACTTTCAAACATTTGCAAAAATTTTAAAAAAAAAAAAATTTTAAAAAATTAAAAAATAACGTATGTGATCATTTATATTTGAAGTTTTTTTTTTTTTCTTTTTTTTAGTTCAACAATATTTGGTATCGGAGGACTCGAACTTAGAATCTCTTAATTACTAACTTACTAACTTATACATAATATTAGTAGAGTTCTATTTTTATTAGTATATATTTTAAGTTCTAAATTTACTTAGTTTTAATTAATTTAAACTTCTAAGGTTAAAGGTTTGAGCTTGTGTGTAACCCATATTTTGATTTTGAATTCAAGTCCTTAAAACATAAATTCTTAAGCATTTGGAAATTAGTAGCAATTAAAAAACTCACATGCTAAATCTAAGTTTTGATTTGATTCTTTTGAGGCGTAACTAGAGAACAAAACTCAAAAGTTCTATACCTCTTTGTGAAAGGCTTTTTATAGTTCAACAACAATATTTAAAATCGAAGATAAATATATATATATATATATATCAATTATGGCTGAATTTAACAAATCCATGAAATAAATTGAAGTTAGATTTACATAGGAATAGTGGATTGAAAGTTGGGGGCCTAATTTTTAGTAAGATATTGAAGGTGACAGAGACTCTCCACACACATCCACTTTTTCTAGAAACTTACGATCCATTTATGTATCAAATTTATTTATTCACACGTAACACATGATATCATATGCTATCACTTTATATAAACACATTATATTAAACAATATTCGACTTCACTATTGACTTCATTTTTTAATTTACAATATCATCCAAACTACAAACATTCTTTTTAATAAACAACATATATTACTGTATTTTGGTCTATTTAAAAAGAAAAAAAATTGTGGACGGAATGTTAGGAAAATGTCAGTATTGACTAATTGTCATTGTAATAACTATTTTTGGTAGACATAGATACGGTATCTTATTCGAATTAATAATTTGCACTAAAATATTTATGAGTCTTCATCTTTTTAGATTGATTATTTGAATAGCAGACTCATTAAGATATCAAATAGCAGACTCATTAAGATAACTTTCATACTCATCTTTCTTCAATTTTGACCCAACAATATCTAAATTGAAGATTCTCATGTCCCCTTTCGTTTAATGTCATTTTCGATTCATTAAAAAGAAATGAGATCTTAAGTACTTTGGAATAATTCAATAGATTTAATATATCTTTGTAGATTACAATATTTACAAAAAAAAAAAAAAAAAAAATGAAGAAGAAGAAGAAGACATGTATTTGTTAGGAAATAAGGTTTAAAAATGAAAATTTTGAGTGAGTTGACCCATATTGGAAAAATCTAACCCCTTTTTCTTATAAAAAAAAAACAGAGAGAGAAAAGAATCCCACCCCTTTTTAATGAGATATATTAAAGTAGATCTAAAGCAAGATTCACAATATTCTCTTTAATGTGAGATTTTTTTGTCAAGTACAAACTTTAATGTAAGATTTGTATTTTTTTTTTTTTTTTGTCATAATTAATATGATAAATATTGACTTGAAGTTAGAGGACAATTAATGTGAGAAATATTGACTTAGAAATTAATGAAGATAGAAAGGTTAGTAGTTATATTTTTTATTAAAGCCTGCAAAGTTGTTGAACTAAAAAAAATTACAAGATTATCATAATAAGACCCCCAACCCTCTCCCCACCAACCAGTCTCTTTCCTATTAAATATATCAATGCATGAAAAATATTAATGATGTAAAAATGAGATAAAAAAAGTTAATAATATTATAATTAGATGGCAATGTATAATCTTCATCACCGGAACATCATACCAAAAGGGTTGATGGTATATTAGTCAGGGGTGGATCCAGACTTCAAAGTTTGGGGGATCGAAATTTAATTTTATAAATACAAAGAAGTATTCTAGTAGTGTCTTGTAAGAGGAGCTTGTAAACAATATATTATAAATTAGAAATTCTCATCTTAAAATGTTGTTGAACTAAAATAAATAAATATTTTTAAATGTCAAAGGTTTAACTTCATCACTCCTATATTAATGTATCGTTAAATTTTCAATCTAATAACTAAAAAGTTTCTAAATTTCACTTTTTTTACCACCACTTTCCTCAAAAAAAAAAAAAAAGAATAATATAATGATTTATTATTAAAATTAAATATTGAAACTAAATTTTTTATCTTAACTACGATTGGAGGAGGTTGAATTCGAACTTGTGACCTTGTTGAGAGAAAATTACAAAATACCTCTCTAATTAAAATAAGAGAGACATAACTATAGTTAACAAAAACAAGAGAGTGTTTTGTTCAGGATATAAGCACATTAATAATTTCTTCATAAAAAATAGTTGTAGTTCAAAATTTTATTTTGAAAAATTGTTCTATTACATTTTTACCTAATTCTCCAAAAGAAAATCTGCACCATAAATGTGGTCGAGATAGACTTTTTTTTAGTTCAACAACATTTAAAGGTGGGTGGTTTCAAATCTATAATTTCTTGGTTATTATATAGTACAAGATGTATAAATATATTTTTATGAGAAAAATATAGTTAATCATTTATATTTAAAAGTTCAAATTATTTCTAAAAATAATTTTCGATATATTTTAAAATTGATTAGAAAAAAACAGTTTTTTTTTTTAAAAAAGAGAGAGAGAGAAAGAAAAAATTGAACACAAAAACAGGAAACATAAATAAAACAAATTAATGAAGGAAGAGAATTGAGGGAAAAAAAAAAGGAGGAGAAACTTAAACAAAAAAAGGAAAAATAAATTATGAAAAAGACCAAAAATATTTAGCTCCAACTTCACCACTAAAATACTAAGGGGGCTAACACGATTGGGGCATCTTTAATTTTTCAAAATTATTGTAAATTGCATTATAAATATAACTAGATTTGAATTTTTTTTTTTTTGGGAGGGGCCATCTACACTAGGATCCGCCCCATCCTGATATTAATTTCATCGATCGTTTGGAAGTAATTCAATTCAATACTACAATCACGAATTTTATTTTAAAAATTGATATTTTATTCTCATTTATTTTAAAGAAGTAGTACTCTGGAGAAGAACAAAAAAAAAAAAAAAAAAAAAAAAAAAAAAAAATTGTTTCCTGGGTAAATTAACATGGATTTATCACCATATTTACTATGAAATCTTTTTTTTTACTTTTTTTTTGGTTTATATTTAATATGAAATCCAACGTTGACTATTACGTTTTTGTGGATGTAATTAAAATTATCCTACCACATCATATATGAATTTTTTTTTTTTTTTAATATAAAGAATATGTCAAAGTTACCTTTTACTGCTAAAAATTAAACAAAAATACTTACACTAAACAAAATTTTATTTTCATTTTTTAATTGAGACACATAATACACACACATATCGTACACATAATACACACACATATATATGAGTAACTTCTATACCAGTCCATATTTGGTACCAAATTGTGATTTGTACAAATATCGTACCTCCAAAAACCAAAATAAATATTGTTTTCAACTTTGAATAAATAATGTAAATTTCAATAATACATTTTCCACATTTACTAAAGCTAAAAAATAAAAAAAAATAAAATAAAAACATATTCAAAGAAAAGTATTTGTGTAAATATACATAAAAATATTTTGATTCTGATTTTTTGTTTTTGTTTTTTGTTTTGTTTTTTGTTTTTTGTTTTTTTTTTTTTTTTTTTTGATAACTTGAACATTTTGATTTAGAAGAGAAGATATGTGAGAAGAAGAAGTACTAGGGTCCATTTACATTGGGCCTAGGCTCAAATTAAAGTTCTATATGGGCTGGTCCACAAAGTCAATAAGTCATTTACGTTGGGCCTCGGCCCAACCTAGTTGTACCATTTCCCATTCACCTTCGACACTCGGGTCTTCCCGATTCGTTAGCCACCACACCGGCATCGAAGTTCACCATGTCTCCGTCGAGAATTCTTCTCTACAGCAACGATTTTTGCCTTCTCAACCAGCTTCACAAGCTCTTCAATTCAGTAATTCTTCTTCTTCTTCTTCTCTTTCCTTCTCGCAAGGCGTTATCTGTTTTTTGTTCTTTCATCCATTTTGTGTGCTCACTTTTTGCTAATTTAGGTAAACAAATAGACCGGTCCGTTCGATGCGCTTTTTTTTGTCAGACTCAACTGACCAACTCGGCGAGTTCATGAACTACGTTGAAGGTCGATTAGTGATCCCTATTTCTACATTCTTCATTGGCGACTATGGCATTGGTGCAGCCAAGGTTCTATTGGCTTTTCTAAAGGTTTGACTGATCTAGGGTTTAAAATGGATGAACTAAAGATTTGTGAGAATTTACACCCGCTACATGGTATGATTCGAATTTCTCTTACGAGTTATGAGGATGATTCAGAGCTTCACTTTATTCATTTATGTAAAAATTATAATTCATACACTGCACATTTTAAATATTATTACACAACAATATATTGCTTAAATGGCTAATCGCTCTACCCGCCCGTCAGGTTGTTCATACACTGCACATTTTTTAACAAAACATTCAAAATCTATCACTACTCGTTGCCATTTTAAGAATTAAAAGTGATCAGGTGTCAAGAGTGTCATAACTAACTAAGAGTTGATGAAATACACGACGACGTGAAAATAATTTAATCAATCAAATCGGCTCCATTTCCATTGAATTTATGAACTTGCAAGTCTTCATTATTTTCTTTTGGTAAGGTAAATGGTATATTTTTCTAATTTAAAACACTTAATTAAAATTTCGTTTTTCGTGTTCATGAATGTGGGAAGAATCTTGATGACATGGCACAACTACATAACTCAACGGCATGAAATGTTAGCAAAAGTGGTGTATACGAAGTAGATTTCAAACTGTTGTTAAACTTCAAATAATAGTTATCACTGTAAAAAAGTAAATAGGATGGCTAATTCTGAAAAACAAATTTATTTCATTTCAAAAAATGTGATACCGAAGATCTCTTGATGAGTAGTAAAATACCCTAAATCTAATTTGTTGTATTCGAGTAGTAAAATACATTTTCTGTTCTTTTGGAATAAGGAAAATGTGGAGAATGTTTTTGTTTCCTTAAAAAAAAAAAAAAAAAAGAAAAAAGGAAAATGGGGAGAATGGAAATTTAAACCCCAACTTCAAGGAAATGAACACATCAATTACTTTTCCGCATAGCTTTAGCATTGAGCGATACATATAATTTTTCACACCTGCAATCTACACTTGCAAAATAACAATGTCATACACAATAAGATTTTATTATTCTCACCTTCAATCTACACTTTCAAAATAACAATGTCATACACAATAGGAGGGTATAGAAAGCAAATATTACTTTCTAGCCATTTAAAAGATAGGCTAAAGTTGTAAAAGTTGTAACTCAATGACCCAAAGGTCATGCTCTTGTGACATCAATATACACCCAATGATCCAGAGGTCATGGGTTTGAAAAAAATCCAAGTTCCCACGCACAGTATAATAACGAGTTTTAACACCAAATTTCAAGAATTAATCCTCAAGTACTTATTTTTTTGAAACCATTAATCCCCAAGTACTAATCCAGGGAAACAAGAGCGTTTAATTCATTGATGGAGCAACTAAGAGATCATATTCATTCTAAAGCCTAAACTCTATAAATAGAGCGCCTGGATATTTCAAATACTTGCACACAAGAAGCACAAAAAAAGAGAAAAAAAAAATAGTGAAGATAGACTACAATTCAAATCCTAATACAAAGACAAAGATTCTACAACTTACTACCGTGTGTTGTCTGAAGAAAACTTAAGGAAGCACTCACTCAAGGCTTAGCAGCACATTCAATTACGTGAGATTTGAACTTTTCAAGCTCAGCTAACACCTCATCTTCTGGCCGATAAATTAGATCACTCATGCGCCATATCTGCAACTCAATAATAATATAATCAATTCAATACAAAATTAGCACTCCTCCAACTCCAAACCCATATTATAAAAACCAATCCCCTATCCAGTGTAGCAACCTACCAAAATACACTAATGGTATTTCCTTAAATGCTTACAAACTTTTTCATTAGTAACTTAGTCCCCTTAGATAATTATATAGTTTATAAAAATTGTAAGCATTTGAATTCTAAACCAAATTCCAAAAATATTAACAAATTGGATTTTGTTTTTTTGTGTTGTTTTTTTATAATCGAGAATCGAAACTTTACCTCAGTATACCTAAGGCATCCACATCTATCCAAGGGCTCAGACCAAAGAGACAAGGGATTTTACAATTAAGCTTACTCGTGGGTCGTTTCGAACCTGAGTATACCTTGAAAACTCCAAACCTCTACCAATATGGCCACTCACATTTTCATGGGTTTTGTTGAAAACAAAACAAAGAAATTCAGATGATATAAGTGTTTATGAGCTTAATTTTCAAAAACCAAACAAATTTATTTTTCTTTTTCTTGTGTGTGGATTATGATGATGATGGGGAAAGGGGAGAGAGAGAAAGAGAGTTAGTTGACCTGCAACGTCCCTCCTCCACCAGTTGTGTCACAATCATCAGACACACTGACAACAGTCCATGGATCAGACGCATTCCAATGGAAGTCGACGACTTTATCCCTGTGGATGTAGCAAAAAGGTCAGATAAGATGAATTTAACGTGTTTTTTTTCAAACCAAGTTCACGTATTTTGACCCAAAAAGGCAGCAACAATTTGAAACCTGTGCCCAGCATGCTGGAAAAATAAGCCTGGAGGAGCAGCAGGCGTCCTTGTAGCTCGCTCTGTCTTTTTACCCACCTGTAATATATATATATATATGTATATGTATATGTTGAGACCACAAATAACATTACAACTATACTAAAAATAAACCCAAAAGAAAACAAAATACAAATTAATTGATATGAACTATAAGCATATAAGATATGCTAAAAAGTATCAGCCAGATGTGGAAATTTGGGAATCAGTTCTTGAAGCAAAGGGGCAAAAGTTCATGGTTAATAAGATTTTTTATACAGGGCATAGTATAATTCAACAAGATGATAAACTAAGTGTCCTATAAGCAAGATGATAAAAAGTTAAGACATGGTTTTAATTTCAAAACGGCATACCTTATCATAGTCCCAAATATTTAACAGCCCATCCTCAGCAGAGCTTCCAAAGACAGATGATTTATCTGGGGACCACTAAATAACAACAAAAGCATTTTCAAATAGAACAAGCAATAAGACAAGACATAACAAAACTAAACAACAAAAAGAATACCTGAACACAAAGAACGGCTGCTTTGTGGCCCTCAAATTTGTAGATGGGTGAGCCAACACCATTAGAAGTGAGATTCCGACGATCAAACAAGCGAATAGAATTATCTGCTGACCTGAAGAGAAATTTGTGCCAATATAACTATGTATGACTACAGTGTACGTCATCTCAGAAATTCAATTCTCCTAAATCCTTATCGCACTATCTTTAGAGTGATGAGATCAAATGGTACAAGACAGCCTAGTTAAGCGAGGCAAATGGCAGTAAGACCATGGTGTATTTATTCTTTTTTATAAATATATGAGACCTCATTTTCCCGTAACATTAGTAATTTAAAAGAATATAAGACAAAATTTACCCTGTTATGATCAGATTATCATCATGGGGATTCCAATCAACACAATGAAGATCAGCATTATGTGCTTTTTCAACCTGCCAACCAGATAGAAAGAGATAGTAGCATGAATAACAAAAGCTCATAAAATATAATGTTTATTTGTTTTGATGGACACCTCTATTTATGGCCTTATGATTGGCCTCCCCCCCTTATATTGTTTTGTCCCCTTCATTGTTTCTCAGTAGGCAGTAATTTTCATTTGATCAATGAAATCATTTTATTTCCTATCAAAAACAATTTTATGAGTTCTGACTGTAAAAACATAAAAGCAGATATCGATTTCATCTTCCAGGATGGATTTCCTATGCAGGATACTGGTATGAACAACCAAATAATTCTACTACCAAAAATCACCATGGGAATTCTTATCCTATCAACATCAGCCAGTAGAAAAAAACACAAAATATTACTAGTAGGAGAATGACGAGTTTGTAGCTTTGTCAAGTCCATATTATACAAGGAATAACCCATGTTGCAGAGAAAATTAAACAAGAGAATTATGACCTTAACAGCCGGAGTAGATCCAGTACGAGCATCCCATAATATTAGGCAAGAATCATCTCCCACACTGCAAAATTCCTGTGCACTTGAGAAGGAAAACAAAAGAAAAGAAGGTTGTTGATTAATCAAGGAAAAGAGACCACTTAAAATTAGACTTCACATACACTCGAGTGAAATGAAGTTGTAGTACATGAACAAGAAGATGTGGATAAAAATACTTCAAAATAGCACAAATGTATTGATGTTTTTCCTACTATTTTCAGTTTTTTTTTGAAAAACTACTATTTACAGTTTTGAGAAGACAGTATACTGTAAAATATGTTCTCTACTTGGTGGTTTATTTCTGTTCAGAAACCAACCCTCATTCCCCAGGAAAAACCCTTCCTCTTCAAAATCGTTTATCTCTGTCGAACCAAATAAACCTCTGCTGTACTACCTCAATATCTTTATGATATAACCATCTCAAAAAATTGACCAATTCATATGTCCATATATGGCTAATTCTCAAAAATAACAAAGGGAATGGCTCATAATTCAGAACTAAAATATTACTTGGATGGACAGAAGGTCACATCTTCAACAGTATCCTCGTGGCCATGGTAAACTCCTCGTGGCCCAATAGAAGGCCCATCAACAGTTTTATCATTTGCCTCTCCTGCCTTTTTTATGATAGAACCACCAGTTCCTGGTGATTTTGAAGCAGCAGGATCTGTAGCGGAAGCTGTTATATGGTCCTCAATACTCCATAAAACAACTAACTTGTCCTTCCCTGCCATAAGATTTAGCGTATGAGAAATGGAACCCCATTTGTAACACCCCAAACCATAAGATAGTCATAATCCCAATTCCCACCAATAGGAAAGAAATTAAAATAAAATAATTTCTTACATCTAAATCTGAATAAATGCTAGAGTAAGATTTTAAACAATGAATCTAATTAGCCGAACCAACTTTAAAAAGAAAAGACATGAAAGATTTAAACCTCCAGAGAGAACGTAAGGTTCAGTGGGGCACATTGCTAGAGCAAACTCAGCATTTTCTTGATGGCCAGTAAGAATCTGCACATGAACACTGAGTTAACACAAAATTGCATGATGAAGGTTTCAAACAAGCAGAACATTTAGAATGTGCATGTCACAAACACCCAAAGAATTTATCTTTCAAAGTTCCAGATTGAAAAATTGTGGTAAAAAATTAAAATAACATGCGACTTGGGACGTTTTACACACTTATGGATGATGTGATTGGGTTCAGAATCCACCTCAGCTCTAGATAACAAATATGAATAACAACTTCACCAGATTCGAACAATAAAATGTCTGGACTTTTTACATATGCGAGAGAACAAAATTATGCAGCCTATTGATCAACCCATAACTGTGGCATTTGACAATAATAAGGCTAACTGAACTCATTGGTCAATACAATATTTAGTAAGCTTCTAAAACAGGATCCAGCTAAGTCCATAATCTCCATCCAAGAGGCCTTCAAGAATTTCAGAGGCTTGAAAAAACAAAGCATAAAGTGTTCGATCTCTCTTTTTTAACACCATATACATACTCAAGAGCTTGATGAGAGTGATAAATCAATGTAGTATAAAGGACATCTTCCATCTTATCAGCTATTCAGCTATTGGCAAAAGGCTTCCTAATGGTGCAGAGCTCAAAAAGGAAAACTGTAACATCAGTTTTGCTTTAATGCAAGCCATATACGTCCACATCAATGTTACATGTTCCTCATTTGGTTGAGAGAAACGTCAAATAGAGATATACACCAGAACTTTAAGATATAGCAACATGTAAAAGACGGAAAAGAAATGTCTTGGCAGTTGAGTTTTTAGCAGAATTACCAAATCTGGGCGAGAATTTGTGGCTCCAAGGACAGCATGACGATTAGGCTGTGCCTCAACATCCCAAATGAGGACCTGAAACGAGAATACCAAATTGTTGTTGAATATATGTGCTCATTGGAATAAAGCAAAAACTAAAATTAATAGCACATACATCTGGACTATCAGTGTGTGTGGCAACAATTCTAGCATTCTGGGGAAATTCCCTAATTCTGTTAACCTGGAAAAATATTCAACAGAGGTCATTAGAAATAGAAACAAAATTGAAAACAACTCTTCATTTTCAATCATTATCAACATCAAACCAAACAGATACAACTATTCAAAGAAAGCAATAGAAATGTTCAAGACGGAGAAAAACCTTGAAACACAAATAGGAAAAAATAATGTAATAATGACCACGTGGAAACATGGAAGGAATGCCTGAAGGAATCAACCAGCATCCATGAATTTCATTATAGCTCATACTTCATATGTTTCGTATTACGTTGTTCGACAAGTTTTAATAGCCATACCTCACCAGGGTGTATGATAGTCTTGTACTTCTTAACGAATGGCGAGCGTGCTTCTTCATTGAACTGAAAATATGATAGAATCATATCATACGGTAAACAGATTAAGCAGCTAGAAGAAAGTCCATAAAGCTTTAAATTTTGAAATTGGTCAATTACCTGAGAAATATGCTCTGCAGCTGCAACCCTAGGTTTCACAACTTCACAATTTGCAATAACCAGTGTATTCGGAACACTACCATCGGTCTGGCAACAAGGAAGAAAAATAAAATATACCAACACCTACAAAACTATCTTCAATGTAATGCAGAACATTTCCACTTCAGCACTAAAACCTCCTATCAGAACTAAGGAACAACTACAACTAGTTTCTCTCCCTAAGGAATTTTTTAGTCCCACCCAATTTACACCATTAACCAAAATGTTCAGGCTCCAGTACAACTACAGCTAGAAATAAACAACAAATACATTTCAAAACAACACAAGTTTATACAGCGCCAGTGGTCTACCTGTTCAGAAAGATAAAGTCGCTGTCGATTCTTATACGTCGCTTGCTCAAGCTGAGGACCCCACCTAAGAAAAGAGTGAAACTCAAATCAAAGAAAAGCCATATAAACAGCCCCATCCTCGAACACAAACTAGCCGTATAGGTAGCCAACGAAGTAATAAACACAATGTAATACGATAATAACAGCCAATCCAACCGCTCTAACAAGCTCAAAATAGCAGGAAAAAAAACATGACAAATAGTAAAAAAAACCCTAAAAATCTACAACCAACAGTTCAAGCAACAAAATGGAGGCGATTTTCTCAAACGAATAAGAAGAAAAACAAGAAAAGGAAGTGAAATAAACAGTAAACCCTAGAACGAAAAGAAGCAGTGGCATTGTGAGAAGAAGAGAGGGTACCGGCAAGAGAGAGAAGGCCAAACGAGATTGTGGTTGGCGAACCAGTCGTAAAGAACAGGAACAAGAGACTTCCACTGAGTGTAGCGCTCATCGACGGACGGTTGTTGCTGAGCTTTCATCTTCTTAGCTTGTTGCTCGTCCTTCCTCTCGTCCTTGGGCTTCGGCTTCCGGCCTCTCGTCTCCTTCTTCTTCACAACAGCCTGCTGCGGCGGCGGCGGCGACTGAGAAGAATCCATAGCTCACTACTGGAGCTTCGGTCTCCGATTTTTCTCGCTTTGAATCTTTTTGCTCTCGAACTGGTTGTAGTAATTTTGAAACAAATTTGTCTCAAAAAATAAATTCTGAAATTTTGGCTCGTTGGAATATGGAAATGAATCGCTGATGATTCCCACCATCTAGCGTTGATTTTCAGACACGTGTCGGAATCTTGTTCATTTTAAGGGACCGATTGGTTTTGGTGGTGTTGTGTGTACTCTGGGCGAAAAAAGGACAGAGAAAGGGAAATGAATATTTTTTTTTTAGTATATATTGGGAAAGGGGCACAAATATCAATTTTCGGAATCGAATCTATAACGCGATATTGAACTGATTTACAACCAAATAATGAAATACCGACCCATTCGATTTTTAATATATTCATTTGTATCGGTAAAACAAAGAAGAAAAATGGTTAAATTGTGAAATTAGTCCAATTTTTAATGAATAAATTCTTAAATTTTAAAGTGGTTTATGGATTTTAATTTTTTTATGGAATAGGTAATTGAACTTAAAAATAATTTTCTCAATTTTTTTATATACATATGTTCAACTATTTTTACTGAATTAAGTTGTTGACCTTATTGACTTTATTACATTTAATTCGTAAATTATTAAGTAACATATAGATAAAATTTAACTTTTTTCTGATAAATATTTAATATAATAAATTAAAATTAATAAAACTTTTTTTTTTTTAAACTAAAATTAACAAAACTATCGAACATACCATTAAATTGTGTCTATTAGAAGAATAAAAATGTATATATAAAAAAATGTTGAATAAGTTAAAAACAAATATTAGTTACAAACTTGAAATATAGATTGGTTAAGAAGAAAAAAGGTCCTAATGGCAGTTTTATAAGTTGGACTCATAAAATACAAAATTGAAAGTTGGAAAAACTACTGTTATAATTGTTAGGAATCAATTTTTTAGTTTAAGAGTTAAAAATGATAATGATACGTTTAACAGTTTGAAACTTAACCAAAAGTTAAAAATGATAATGATATGTTTAGCAGTTTGAAACTTAACCAAAAGTTAAAAATGATAATGATATGTTTAGCAGTTTGAAACTTAACCAAAAGTTAAAAATGATAATGATATGTTTAGCAGTTTGAAACTTAACCAAAGTTCAGGAACATAATAATCTAAAGCTACTAATTATACCCATCCAGTATACCACTTACGTAAGGTTTAAAGAATTTTGAGGTAAAAATAATACTTTTGAAAGTGCAAAATGACGAATGAAACCTACTCTATACTTCATGAATGTTCGCCCTTGGTATAATTTAGCCTTCCATTTCTTAAAGATTTGCAATAAAAAGATAAGAATGCTTTTATTTATCCTTTCTAACAGGGATTGCTAAGGCAAAATATAAAAGCATTCTTATATTTTTATTGGGTCAAATCTTTTAGAAATGGAAGATATATATATATATATACTGAGCTTATTTTTAAAAAAATCAAGTAACAGAAAAAAGGTTCAAAATCAAGGCAGATCAAAGAAACCAAACAGATAATTGTTGGTATGCCCAGCAACATATGAGGAGCTCCACTCCAATCAAACAATATCAACACCATCCTGCCAAAATGAACATAACTCTAGAAGTATCATGTATGATCTAGTAATCAAAAGATTACGGAAGATTTTAAATTTTCTACCATCAACTATTGTCAGAAGACATACTATCTCACCTAACAATATTTGAATGAAAAAAATAAAAATCTACAGAAAATTAATATTTAAATAAGTGACCACCAGAATCTATAAAAGCCAAAAGGCCACTCTATGATGGTTCATCCTTTGTTCCAATTTCTACATTATTGTAGCCTGCAATGATGCTATTTCTAGAGAGCCGATTTCATCAACAATGTCATTTTCAAGTCAACAAAAACCCTTCAATCATAATGCATATTTCGACTTATGAGTATAATGCACATAAGAGAATTCGAAAATATCCATTTCTCATTGGGAAAAAAATAGACCACGGTTTTACATTAGTCCTACCCCAGGATCATGCATGTAATGTAAAACTGAGTCCGCTAAGTAAAAAATAGTTCACAACATGTGCTTCTAATAGGTTAGACATAAACACCAGAAGCAAGCAGCAAGAACAAGGATCCAAAACCCTGCAACAGAGAACAACGTACAATAGTAAATGTATAACATCAGGCTCCATCATCAAGCTAAGCAATAACTAGTGACATGGTCAGAAAAATATTGAATTACGGATTAAAGAGATCCATACCAAGAAAACAGAAGCAATTGATCCTCTAGTAAGTTCCTTGGCCAGACTACGGTTTTTCCTAGAAGATGTAGCTTCATAGCTGCAAATGAGGTTCAATGTGGTTAGAGCAAC
Organism: Sechiopsis laciniata; assembly: GCA_037833695.1. Classification (NCBI taxonomy): domain Eukaryota; kingdom Viridiplantae; phylum Streptophyta; class Magnoliopsida; order Cucurbitales; family Cucurbitaceae; genus Sechiopsis; species Sechiopsis laciniata. The sequence continues at coordinate 2,161,001 of JBBMKA010000009.1, read as the reverse complement.
AGCAACCCCGAACCATAGACTCCATAAGGAAATGACAGCTATACTTATTAATTATATTGGAAAGATACAAACATCAACATCTCACTCCAATCATACCAACAAACCATGAAACTTTCCTGCATTATAAATTTTTAGCTCATGACAATGAATATTAATTTAATAAAATTCCAAACCCAAAATATTTGTCTAAGGCAGCTTATGCGCACTTCAACTAAACTAATTTCACGGGATAACCATCTGACTTTACCATATTTGGTTGTCAAGGAACCATAGGAAATTAGTTCTTAGATGGATAGCATGGATTAAACTCAGTCTCTCTTAGTTCCTCAAGACCCTTTTGCCTAATTATTCAAACCTGATTTATCGATATCAACTTAACAGAGAAACTTATAACTACAATCTAAATTACAAACATAACATGAACATTAATAATCATATTAGTTTCCTGTTGTCCCATAGAAATGACAGTTTACTCATTAATTCAATAAAATATAAACCATCAGAACAAACAGTAAATTTGAATGTGGCAGGAGATTCACCAACTTCCAACAATAGAAGTTGATTCCTATCGTAGTCAAAAGCAATGTTTTAAAAGGCGCAAGGCTGGCCTCGCCTTGGAAAGGCCGAGGCGTGCTTAATAAGACGCCTTTCGGCGCTTTTTGTGAAGCACCGGGCTTTTGAAATGTCTTGAATAAATTATCTCGCGCTTCAAATGACTCGGCGAGATCCCGTACTAAGTCATTTGAAGCATGAGATAATTGATTCAAGACATTTCAATACCTTAATAACTTAATTCTTCAACCCACAAAGATAACATTCACTTTCTTTCTTTTTTCTTTCCTCCACAACTCATATTCTCCGGCTTCTCTGGCCACACATTCTCTAATTCTCCATCCACACGATCCTCTATGAGTTCTTCACTACAGTATGTTTAAAAGCCAATAGTTGAATCTTATGTATGTTTTTAATATAATTCTTGATTAAAACTTCATTTCTTTCCATGAAATAAAGGTTAATAGTTGAATCTTATGTATCTTTTATATATTGTTCTTAATTAAATTTCTTTTTTTTCCAATTTGAGATTTAAACTCATAACCAACTGGTTACTATTTGATACATGATGCCACTATGCCACTAGAGTACTACTTTTTTTTTTGCCATGAAATGAAGGTTAATAGTTGGATATTATGTATATTTTATATATTATTTTTGGTTAAGACTTCATTTATGTCCATAAAAGTATTCTTATTGTGTACACGCGCGCGCGCACACATATGTATATATTGTGTTTTTTTTATATAGTGTCCCTTAAGTAAAAAAGCCCGCGCCTTTTGATGCGTCTTGGACCTTTAGGCTCTAGAGGGTCATTACGTCTTAGTGCTCCTTGAGCTTTTTAAAACACTAGCAAAAAGACCACATCTTTGATAAAAAGCATATGAAAAAAAATATAATCTTAAGAGACTTATCACTCAACTAAAGGTCTGAAAAAGTACTTGCAATTCTATGTCAAAATCTAAAGATAAAAGATTATCCCTACAAAATGATTAATCAACTCAAAGAGGTTTATAATAACCCAACTTCCAAGCATAGACATTTCAAATGGATGAAGGTAAATAGGGTGCTTGAAGGCCAAAAGGCAGATGCCTCAGGCAATACTATGCCGGATAATTTAGTTCAAATCGGGGTTTGGGTATTTATCAAAGCTGCTTGATGGTCAGGTTAAAGGAAGCATTTCAGGGTATCCCCACCATCCAAAGAGGAAAAATAACTTTGTAAGATACTAATTCAATCCATCTCTTAATTCTCTTTCTGGAGGATCTTTTTTCATTGAAGAATAGGAGTACTTAAAATTCATTACTCTTTCTCTTTTCAAATAAAATTCCAAAAGTTTGACAGAAAAAGGAAATGTAGACAAAGGGGGGAAACTTCACAATTTCTAATCCTATAAAACGACAAAATTTCCATCCAAGTCAGACAAGGATCCCGAAGTTTGGTGTCTGGGAATTTACCTCCTTGTTCACATTTCAAAGTTGAAGGTCCTCAACTAGAGGAATTTTAGTGAAAGAGAGCACAGTGGAATTTTTATTGATAGTCACAAATGGCTTTTTCTATTGGTGGACGGTAAAATAGACTTTAATAATGAAAACTAGTTCCACTATGAATTACACGAAAAGCCTGAATCCTCCTAAAAAACATGTTTCAATCAAATGGTCAACGCATCCGGACTTCAAGTTCACAAAGTTTCTCAAGTTCACCATAGATAGTACAAAAAGAGAATGATACTTGATTGGATCGAGAAATTACTGCACATCCTCCCCTAACGAATCAAAGATCATAAACTTGTCGACTTGATGACTAATAATCTTCTAATAGTTTCACTGGAACAAAACAATCAAGCAAGCTAATAACGCAAAGAAGTAGATTAAACAAACCCTAATCTAGTTGCACAGAACAAGTAACATTGAAATTTAATGATTTCACACTGAATAGTTAACATCAACCAGAATTCAATTTTCAACAGAGAGACAGATCCGATCGAACTTACATTAGAAACGAAGCGGTAAAGATCAGGCCAACAGCGATCATCAAGACCGCAAGGGTTGGATACCAGGCTTCGGGGACGGGACTCGTAACAGGTTTCGGAGCCTGCAAAAGCACGATTAACGAAATTACAAAATGGAAAACGGAAAAGATATCGAAATCAAAAGGAATTGCTGCCATAGAAATTCGAGGAGCATTCCATAGCCTCAATTTCCACTCACCATGAAATCCGGTGAAGAAACTGATTCCAAAGAGATCTCAAGTTCTCGCTGAATCAACTGGAATTGAAGACTGGAGAGAGACGTGTAGAACGGTGTATTTTAGGGTTATTTTGATGAAATGAAGGGGCTAATTTTGACTTTGGTTAAAAATAACCCGCAATTCCAAAGAGAACTCTAGTTTTTATCTTTTTTCTTCTTTTCTTTTTTTGAAAAGAGAAAAAAACATTTATAAAGTTTTTATTTGGTCAAGCCTAGCTCGACTCGAGAATTTGACCTCAGGCCCTGGAGGAATCAGGTCGAGCCTAACTCGAGAATTTGAGGGCTTAGTTAAACCTTTTGACTCGTGTGACACGTACGTAGAAAGTTGTTCCGTATTACTATTGATAGCAGACCAAGAATCATGCTTCGACCATGAATTCACGAGCGGGTTGAGAATTATGGAGAGGAGGGATTACGAGAGACTCTAGATAAAAAGTCAAATGAGAGACAACACAGATAAGCTATTTATATATGCCCGAACTACCATACTTTTTTTTTTGTTAGAATCTAACTTAAGTATTGAGAGGTCACATGGCTTACACCACACCGATATCTAAGTTTATCTCTATTTTGCAGACACCTAGTTTCTGATAAAATTACAAATTTGTTGTTGATAAAACTTGTTGAGATAGCCTTGAACGACTGAATGCCCTACGATTAGTTAGTTGGGGGTCTTGCTGCCCGATCAGCGAGTGGGTCTCATCATGATTGAGCAGTTGTGTATTGGTTGAAATGACTGGTTAGTGATCTTGGTCTTCATCATGATCAAATAGTTGTATATTGTGATAGTCTAAGTGCTATATGTCTTGCAAAGGATCAAGTTCATCATGAAAGAACTAAGCACATAAATGTAAGGTATCATTTTCTGAGAAATGAGAAAAGGATAAAGGTTCTAAAAGTGGGCACTACTGATAATCCTGCTGACAAGTTCCAACATTGTTTAGACTTGCTGAACGTTTAAAGTTGTTGAGGTCTCTAGGGGACCATCTGAGGCAGAGAGAGAAGTATCTAGTATACATCTAAATCTAGAATACATCTGAGTCGGGTAAGCATCTGGCATACATCTGGTTCATCAGGAACATCTGGTATACTGTCGGTACAATTTGTTACATCTGAATGAGAGTTTAAGTTAAGGTGGAGATTTATTGAGATATGCATTGAACGACTGAATGCCCTACGGTTAGTTAGTCGGGGGTTCTCTACGAAATCTGCATTTGTTATTTAATGGGCTTTTATGTATTTTGGGCCTATTTTCTATAATAGAGTTTAATGAGAGTGTTTTATATAAACTCTAATTAAACCCTAGTCACCCTATGATATTCATTTTGTATTTTCGCTCTCCTTAATAAAATCGTGCCCCTTCTCTACCTGTGGACTAGCTAACACAACGTTAGTGAACCACGTAAATTCTGTGTGTTTTTCTTCTCTTCTGCGTTTTCTTATTCTTTGTTCGATTATTGATTGCCGATTTCATAACAATCTGGTATCAGAGCCTATGGTTCAATTTTCTGCAATTATTTTTCAGCAACCGATTCGAAGATGTCTGGTGTTAACGTGAAAGTAAAAAAACTTACTAAAGGGAGCAGTTTCGGTCTATGGAAAATAAAGATGCAAGCTCTGTTGAAGCAGCAGGGTCTGTGGAAGCCTCTTATCGCCAAGTGGAAGGATGAGGATTTGGACAAAGATGAGGAGTTGATGAGCCTAGAAGAAAAGGCGCATTCGACAATCATGCTTTGTCTTGCTTATGATGTCATCGCTGAAGTCGCAATTCAAATGAAGGCTGTCAGTTTGTGGTTCAAGCTCGAGAGTCTGTATATGATGAAGTCTTTGACCATGAAGTTGCTTTTGAAGCAACGGTTATTCAGCCTTCATATGTTCGAAGGTACACTTCTAAAAGATCATTTAGAAAGGTTAAATACGATATTAATGGATTTGTGTAATATCAAGGTTAAGATAGATGATGAAGATGCTGCTTTAATTCTGTTGGTTTCATTGCCGCTGCCGTATAAGAATTTTGTTGATTCGTTATATCGAGCAAGGATATGTTGTCTCTAGAAGAAGTAAATGCTCTACTTACTAGAGAAAACCGCCACAGGGTCGTTGGTACAACAGAAGGTGGAGCGTCTGGATTGATTGCAACATGTAGCAAAGGTCGAAAGTCTAGAAAGAAAAGGCCAAAGGAATCTGCCCCAAATTCTAAAGGCTCAAAGACATATAACTCTTGGTCCAACGACACTTGCGCTTACTACAAGAAAAAAAAAAAAGCATTGGAACCGTGATTGTCCTTACAGTAACAGTTACCAACCTGATAAAAATGAAGGTTCAACAGTTGTAGCAGAGGTATATGGTAGCTCAGAAGAAGATCTGGCCCTAGCTGTGAATGATCACACATATTCTAAAGGTGTGTGGGTCCTCGATTCAGGTGCTTCGTATCACATGTGTCCGAATAAGAAGTGGTTTTCCTACACTTGAGACTTGATCGCATGAGTGAAAGGGAAATGCAGATTTTGTCCAAGAGTTTGATATCTCTCAGCACACTAGACAATAAAGGTTTCAGTTTCAAATGTGAGGTGGAGTCATGTATGTATGCAAGGATTCGAAGATAGTTCTGAAAGGTATGAAACGTAGAACCTTGTATTTTCTGGCAGGTTCAACATTGACAGGTTTAGATGCAGTGACATCGTCTGCAGTTCAGAAAGAGGATATGTCTAAGTTATGGCGCATGAGACTTGGTCAAATGAGTGAAAGGAGAATGCAGATTTTGTAGAAGAGAGATCTTCTATATGGACACAAAGTGCAGGATCTCGAGTTCTGTGAACATTGTGTGTTTGGAAAATAGCGCCGCAACAAGTTTCCAGAGGGAGTCCACTGTATCAATGGTACACTTGATTATATCCACGCTGACTGTTGGGGTCTTTCTCGAGTTGAATCAATTAGAGGTAGCAGGTATTTTTTGTCAATAATCGATGATTTTTCAAGAATTACTTGGATTTTCATGATGAAGCAGAAAGGTGAAGCCTTCGAGAATTTCAGACAGTAGAAGGTTCTGATGGAAAATCAAACAGGGAAAAAGATCAAGAGACTTCGAACAAATAATGGCCTTGAGTTTTGCAGTTCTAAGTTTAATGATTTCTGCAAAAATGAAGAGATTTTTCGACATCATACTATCAGGGACACGCCTCAATAGAATGGGGAGCAAAACGTATAAACCGAACTTTACTAGAGAGAGCAAGATGTGCTCTCAAATGCTGGGTTAGCTAAAAGATTCTGGGCAGAAGCAGTAAATACATTGTGCTATCTAATCAACCGTGGACCTCACACAGGTATTGACTATAAAATACCATATGAGGTATAGTCTAGTAAGCTTGCAGATTACTCTTTGTTAAAAGTTTTTTGTTGCAATGTCTATTTCCATGTCAGTGAGGGCAAGTTAGAGCCAAGAGCCAAGAAGGGTGTTTTTGTAGGTTATAGTAATGGAGTTAAGGGATACCGAATATGGTCTCCTTCTAAGAATAGAGTCATTCATAGTCGAAATGTTACCTTTGATGAAAACTATATATTTAACTCCATTGTGCAATCCACAGTTGTTGGGAAAAATATTGGTGTTGATAAACAGGTGGAGCTGGAATTCAGTTCAAATAGAGGCGAATTACAGAACCAAGGTGGAGAAAGTGATCAACACGCTGCTACAGATGAGTCAGATATGCCTATTGATCATTCAGATGTGATTATTGATCAACGAGATACTGCTACAAAAACTGATACCACTAATCAATCTTCTAGTATGGATGTCAGACACTCGAGTATAGCCCTTGATAGATCTAGAAGAACTAATGTTCAACCTCCAATCAAATATGGTTTTGAGGATATGGTTGCTTATGCACTACAGGTCGCTGAAGAGGTGGACACTTATGAACCGTCTACCTATAAAGAAACTATTTCATGTAGTGAGTTAGAAAAGTGGCTTGCAGCAATGGGTGATGAAATGGAGTCTCTGGATAAGAATTGGGAGTTAGTCAAACGACCAAAAGAAAGGAAGATTGTGACTTGCAAATGGGTTTTCAAGAAAAAACAAGGAATCTCGCCTACTGAGGGAATAAAGTATAAAGCTCGTGTAGTTGCAAGAGGGTTCACTCAAAAGGAAGGTGTTGACTATAATGAAATCTTCTCACCAATAGTCAGACACACTTTTATCAGAGTGCTACTAGCTATGGTGGCACATCAGAATTTAGAACTTGAGCAACTAGATGTGAGGACAACTTTTCTGCATGGAGATTTATATGACCTAACTAGAGGGGTTTCAGTGTCCTGAGAAAAAAGACTATGTATGCAAGCTGAAGAAGTCCTTGTATGGACTAAAACAGTTTCATAGACAGTGGTATAAGAGATTTGACAACTATATGATTGAGCTCGGCTACAACAGAAGTCCGTATGATTGTTGTGTATATCACGACAAGTGCAAAGATGGTGCAATGATTTATCTGGTTATGTATGTAGATGACATGCTTATAGCTGTGAAGTTGAAGTCTGATATTCAGAGGTTGAAAGATTTGTTTAGTGCTGAGTTTGAGATGAAAGATATGGGTGCTGCTGAGATAATCTTGGGTATAGAGATTTATAGGGAAAGAGAAAAGAAGAAGCTCTTCTTGTCATAGAAGGGTTACATTCACAAGATTTTGTCAAGATTTGGCATGTCATCAGCTAAGCCTATAGATACCCTAAATTCTACAAATATTCGGTTATCCTCAGAATTTGCACCCCAATCTGAAGCTGAGAAAGAATACACGTCCCATGTTTCTTATGCTAGTGTAGTTGGTAGCTTAATGTATGTTATAGTTTGCACTAGACCTGACCTCGCCCATGTTGTTAGTGTTGTCAGTAGGTAGCCAACTTGGAAATGAATACTTGCAGGTTGTGAATATGATTTTTCGTTATCTCAGAGGTACTACTGATGTTGGTCTTGTTTAAGGGAATGAGACCATTGTTTAGTGACCGGTTATTCTGACTCTGACTATGATGGGGTTGTTGACAGTAGAAGATCAATGACTGGTTATGTTTTTACTCCGGGTGGTTTTGTTGTTATTTAGAAGGCTACTCTGCAGCCTACAATAACTTTGTCTACAACTGAGGCAGAGTATATGGCATTAACAGAAGCTGCTAAAGAGGGATTATGGTTGAAATGACTAGTCAATGATCTTGGTCTTCATCATGATTGAGTAGTTGTGTATTGTGATAGTCTGAGTGATATATGCCTTGCAAAAGATCAGGTTATCATGAAAGAACTAAGCACATAGATGTAAGATACCATTTTCTGAGAAATGAGAAAAAGGATAAAGGTTCTGAAAGTGGGCATTACTGATATGTTCACCAAGGCAGTGCCACATGGCAAGTTCCAACATTGTTTGGACTTGCTGAACGTTTACAGTTGTTAAGGTCCCTAGGGGACCATCTGAGGTAGAGAGAGAAACATCTAAGTCTATTGTACGTTGGTATACATCTGAATCTGGTATTCATCTAAATCTAGTATACATCTGAATTTGGAATACATCTGAGTCTAGTATGCATCTGGCATACATCTGGTTCGTCAGGAACATCTGGTATACTACTGGTACAATCTATTGCATCTGAAGGAGAGTTCAAGTCAAGGTGGAGATTTGTTGAGATATGTCTTGAATGACTGAATGCCTACAATTAATTAGTCGGGGGTCCTCTATGAAATCTGTATTTTTTATTTAATGGCTTTAATGTATTTTGGGCATATTTTCTATAATAGAGTTTAATGAGAGTGTCTATATAAACTCTAATTAAACCATAGCCGCCCTATGATATTCATTATGTATTTCCTCTCTCTTTAATAAAATCGTGCCCTCTCTTTGCCCGTGGACTAGCTAACACAATGTTAGTGAACCACATAAATTCTGTGAGTTTTTCTTCTCTTCTGCGTTTTCTTATTCTTTATTCGATTGTTGATTGTCGATTTCATAACAAAACTTGTAAGTTGTCAAATTGTATATAGATATAGTTGTCATAAACCTATAACAACAGAGGGAAAATAACCAATTTTGATGATGAAAATGTATTTTAGGTTACATCCATTGGATCCAATCACACTAAGCTTAAAATATCTTTACATATTGTCCAAATCTATGAAATGAGTTCCTGCTATTTTATTTTTATAATGTAAGTTTTTTTTTAGTTAAACGATTTAAAGATCTAATACAGTTGAAAAACAGAAATTCAATAAGAATTTGAAAATACTGTTTTGCTTATCAAGAAATATTAAGTATAATGATTCATGAATTTTAATAATCAATTTGAGAATCTATAAGATACTCATCATTTTTTCTTTTATATATTTGTTAGTGTTCGGACAAACTAATGTACATCTCGATTATTTTTATAGGACAAATTATTTGACCATACAACATTTAATTGTCAAGAAAATTCATAAAAAATTCATTCTTAAATGTGTAGTCATAATCTTTTGATTCTCTAAAGTCCTCTTTGACCACTAAATCAATAGATGATTCATTTGTAATCATTTCAAAAGTTGATAAATTCAAATTTCCATCCGTATGAATGTTGGACTAAACAAAATGATGAAATTTAGAATATAATCACAAATAATTTATTGGGTTATTTTGTGTCCAATAGTCCCAAGGGGTGGCAGAGTTGGTCATGCTCCTCTTAGGTTTGAAACCTGTTTGTTACATTAATTTATAAAATTCATAATTGTGTTTTCACTCCTTCGAGGAAAGATACGTTAAAGATGTTTGTGATCTCTTTAAACTTTTATATTTGAGATAAAATTGTCATGTTCAGTTCACTGCTGCATAAAATAAACAATTGTGATATGTATTTAGTTGAGTATTTGTTGTATTCAATCATTACAAATGATCAAATTATTACATAAACTCCCAAATAGACAAATTTCTGGTTGAACCTGGGTTCAAAGATTTGAACCCCAAGAACACCACTTATTTCTAGTATTCACTATATTTGACGTAAACTTGATCATCATCATCATGTTTACGTTTGCTTCGAGATGCAATAATATCGGACTGAGTTTGGCTAGCGCATTTTATGCAACTTGAAATGGAACTAGAAGTTGAGAAAGATGAGGCATGGTTGATTAAGTTTAGTTACAGGCTGCCTCAACAGAAAGTTTCTCAATGGTTATCAAGCAGATCTCTTAACCAAAGAAATCCCACCAGGATTTCCACCAAATTCTTCGAAAACTACCAATAAGTTGCCGCTCGGTTTCAACCAGTCGCGGGGAACGTGATACCTGAAATTTTAATGAAAAACAAAAAATTAGTAAATATAATCATTAGTATTGATTAGTATTTATAATACTTTATTAAAATGTATTAATGACTATAAATGCAAATACTTTAAAATTTGCCTACATTTATAATTATTTTGTGTAAAAAGTCCATCCGGTACAATTTTCCAATTTTAAAAGGTTTATCATCCATGATATATGTACACATAAATTTACAAATCAGTGCACAAAAGTAACAAATATTACCATTTTTGGGAGGGCCCTCCACAGTTTGACAAACATTTCTTCTCAGTAAAGATTCCAGTATAATAGCATTTGCCACAGCCGCCGCGTGCAATATACGCAGGAAAATAACGCCCGATGCTCCGACCATTGACCCATATTTGACCTTTACCCATGCTGCTCATATCTAAAGCTAGTGGTTCGTTGCCTCCTGGGGTGGTGAAAATGGCCTGCAGATTCAATACGTTAAGAGGTCATTTGCTTTGAGGTAATCAAGATAACAGGATACTTCTGATATTCGGAATCTCAGATGTCCGGCATCTTTAGATCACCATGTTTATTTTGTAGGAATATTTTTTACGAATACCTAGTAATATTTAGATAATGGTGTTTGTTTTACAGGAATCGTACTTGAGTTGAGATGACGTAAATTTACATAATGTTCCAAGAACGTTCTTACAATATTTCATATAATTTTTTACATTAATTTAATATAATTTTGATTTATATAACATATTTGTCTACATGAACTTAATTGTTATGTATTTAAATAAATTTAGTTTTTTTGTATTTTTTTATTAAAAAATTAGTTTCTTATATTCTTACATATGTTATTTTGTTTAATCAATTCACTTCTTTAAAAAATTATATATTTAACTCTAGTTTTGATGACATATTCAATGTTATTATATGTTTGGTAAGTTTTGATAATATATACTATAGACAAATATAATGTCTAAGAAGTTTAATCAAGCATTAATTGACATATATTATCGACAAAATGCATGAGAGTAATGTATAAAATTAGTGAGGCTCAAAAATGTCTTTAATGGATGCCCTCTACATGGAAATCTAGAAACACATGTTTTAAAAGGGCATCCAAAAGCGGTCAAATGCCCTCCATATGTGCATTTTAAAATGAGTTAATCTCGGATTACTTCAAAGTAAACTATCTTAAGAAGGAAGTTTTTCGCCAAAAAAAATTGTAGAAATTTAAGGATCTTGATTTGAACTTCTCTTACCTTGTACCGAAAAAAATTGTAGAAATTTAAGGATCTTGATTTGAACTTCTCTTACCTTGTACCATGTGAGAGGTTGTTTTTGTACCAACCCTGAGCCTTCCGTCCATTGCACAGAATCACTTCCACGAACAGTATTTAGATTCAAGATTTCTCCTTTAAGGCCAACCTGCTCAGGAGCTTTGTAATTGAGAGTCTGTAGATTCTAATATCAAAAGAGAGGGTACGTCAGTTTGGTAATGTACCTTGTAAGACCATTTATATTTAGACATGTCTCTAATGCCCTCGTTCAGACCCTTCAACGTAACCGGGCCTAAAACGCCAGCATTCCACGTTTCAAAATGCAGGCCAACATTCTGATAATGAGCAAACGTTAAGTTGAGTTCATAATCAATGATAATAATTAAGAAATAAATTGAGAAACTAACCGGAAGACCGACTGCAACACTCAGTATGGCAAGCTTGTTAACTCCTTGCCATAAATTCACGTTTTTACTGAATGTTAATCTGGGATTCTCCAAACTCCCGTATACAGTTCCTACATTCAGAAAATAATAACGTTATGATCTTAGAATCATTTAGCTAATGTTTGGAAGATCTTCAAATTAAAAGCATGTCTATTTAAATGTACCCGATAGTTGCCCATTTATGAAAACATGCACAACATGGCCTGCTGAATCGATGGTGAGAAGAGGCCATTGTCCACTCTTTAGGAAGCCTTCGTTCGCATCGATCCTTATACTGAGAAATAAACATGAGGGGAGTAAGATATAATTGGCTTGTTCTCAACATTTGCCAATAAAATGTTTATTAACTGGTAAAAATGCAATAAGTATAAAGTTCTTACTCTGTCATGTACCACAGATAATCTGTTGTATCCCAGGTGACACTTACTTGCTCCACTAATCCATTCTTGGTTGTTGTATCACTAGCGTAAGGAGAAGGAATTTCGTCTTTGTACGAAAGCCACCCAAATGAGCTGACTGGCGTCATTTGAAGCTGTGAACTTCGAACCGCAATCTGTAAAGATACATTTCATTAAATTTCATCCTTTCAAGATTTAAAAAGAAAAAATTTTAAAAATCCAAACAATGCAAGTTTGGGATTTCAAGAGTTTCAAAGGTTCGATAAGCCTATATTTTATCATTTTAATTCTTTAACCAAGAGCAATATACTGTTCTCAAGAATCTTATAAGCATAAAAAGGTCTGAGCTAAATGATTTTGAATCATGTCTTACTTTTGCAGTGTTGAAAGTTACAGATTTGCAGTCAGGAAGGATGCTGATGGACCAAGGTGGTAAGTCATATTCGGTATTCCAAAAGCTGACTCTTGCAGAAGCTGATGTGTCATAATTTGCTAGAAAGGCAGCACATGCCCCTGAACTTGACTTGAAGACACGAGCCTTAAATAATCATTGAAAAAATCATATTAGACACTGTTTCACAGAAAATTGTAACTATCACCAGATATTCTTTCATCAGCTACCTCTTGATTTTTCCCTATCCAAGTACTGGTAGGATCTACCGATACTAAAGCAGGTTCACATAACTTGATGGCTTTGTGCAAATCTCTCAGATGTCCCCATTTTGGTTCCCTTAATAAGCCTGTCATAACCAGAATGATTATCAGAGTAATGGAACCATCTGATAACCTACTTTTCGATGCTACTATTTCAGTATTTCTCAGACATACCATATTCATCAATCGGTGCATCAAAGTCATAGCTGGTGGCGATGAAAGGACCACCAGATGTTCGCCCGAAGTTAGTTCCTCCGTGGTACTGGCATGAGAGAACATTTCAACAGAGTTAGGATATTATATAATTTCTCTTAATCTGGCTCTATATGGAACACTCTCAATAGTTCATTACCATATAATAGTTGAACATAGAACCACCATTCTGTACGAATCTTGCAACTGAAAAGGCCAAGTCCTCAGCTGGCCGGTAAGGAACTCCGCCACCAAACTCGGTGTACCTTGAATATTACAAATGAGAAGAATGTCAAATCTGGAGGACCTTTTATGTAAGTGGTCAAGAACTAGAAATTTTGGTCGCAGTTTAACCTATACAGACTACATAGGATAAGTTGCTTACCAACCGCTCCAGACTTCTGTCCATATTTTGGGTTTATAAACCTGGTTCGGTTTGAAATTTTCACAGTAAAACCCATTGCAGGTGTCAATCTGAAGAAAAGTCATGTAGATAGAAGTTTTAAGAGAGGAGAATATAGAAGATGAAAAAAAATACTTATCTTCAAGATTTATGAATATAGTAAACTATTTCACTAAAAAAACCAATAATACTTTATTTAGAGGAAACCAAACCTTTAATTGAAAAGTAAAAAAAAGTTACATAAAAGTCCATCAAAACTACAATGGACGAAAAAACTGAAAAGATAAGAAAACCCGTAGGACTTAAAAAGAAGACAATTAAAACCGTGCATGCTCATGAACCTATAACATTTTAAATGATTTAGAAATAAACAAAACAAAACTTTAAAGAACTCCAAAAAGAATAAAATTATGAGGAAAACAATATCAAAGTTTTTCACTCTCTGTCAACAGTTCAAACAAAGTCAGACATGGCACCTAGTATATGTTCTTCAATAGAGACGCATCCCGGACGGGCAAATAAATCCTTAACAGATAGGAAGTAGAATCGCTTACAATAGGGTCAGGGGCATCCTCTTGCTTGCACATCACCCATGGGACTCCAGTGTTAAGACTTACTGCCATTTGAGCAAACCATTTAGTGTAAGATTTACCTGGGGCACCGATTTCCCATTCCACTGGTCCATATTCATTCTCAATCTGTCACACAAAACATTCAAACAAACAACCTTTAAAATGTATCACTGTTGATTAGTTTTTACTAAATGATCAATTTGAAGGAAATCCAGTTTTAAATCCAAACAAGGATTCTTGTTCATATGTTTGGAAGTTACCTGAGACAAAATAATGGGTCCTCCCTGGGTGTGATATAACTTCTCATACTTCATTATATCTACAATCTTCGTAACAAATTTTTGCATAGCCGCCTTTATTAAAGAAAATTAAAACCGTTACTTAATAGTAAATGGACCATAAATTATTTGCTTCAAGAGAGAGAGGGAAGGAAGAGAGGGGATGTCCATGGATATTTATGAAGTTTCTAACCTTGAAGGGTCCATTGTCTGTCCTAAAGGCGATGCCAGGAACGAACTTGAGCCAAATAGGAAATCCACTGAATTATTGAAAATAAAAAGAAAAAAAGAAAATCAGAAAAGAGCCACATGAAGACAAATTATTAATAAGATTGTGGAAATATCATTTAATTTTACCCATAGTTCCATTCTGCACATGCATATGGACCAATTCGAAGATGAACATATAAGCCTGCTTGCTGAACTAGCTTTATGAATCTCACCAAATCATATCTATCCTCAAAGAAATACTGTACATTTACGGAAAAAAAAAATCAGAACCCACTATGTTATAAAATGTTGAATTATGTTAAACCACCAAACCCCTTGAGTTGATGGGTTAAAGTAAATTTAATTATATCAACCAACACTCTCCCTTCTTTGAGGGCTTAAAAATTTGAGAAAGGTCATACAAGTGGAATTCAATTTTAATTAGGGAGGGAAACGACTAAGCAGGGACTTAAACTCAGGATCTCCTACTCTGATACCATGTTGAATTATGTTAAACCACCAATCAACCCAAAAGTAATTACAAATGTAGGCAAATTCTAAAGTATTTGCATCCATAATCATTAATACGTTTTAATACTGAATTATAAATATTCATTAATACCAGTATTAATCAATTATAAATACGCATTACACTATTATAAGAAAGTATGTAACAATACTAATTAACTCCGATGCCTAAATTTTTTTTAAGTGACCATATTTGTAATTATTTTTTAAATTCGACTAGCCTTGTAAGTTTCCCTAAATTTACTTATATCAACCAACATAAACTCAAAAGGTAAAAACAAAAATTTTCCCATTCTACCTTGTTAGGAGAAGGTTCATGGCCATTCCAGAATACATATGTCTCAATTACATCCAACCCTCCATCTTTGGCCTTCTGTATGAGGTCCGGCCACATCTGCAACAACCATAAACACCCGTGCAAAATGTTTCAGAAAAAAAAATAGAAATCACCCGCAATTCATGCTGGTGGTATTCAAACCTGGGGTGTGCTTCTTGGGTAATGAATAGAGCCAGAAATCAATATTCTTCTCTGGCCATTAATGATGACAGCTTTGTGGTCATAAGTCACAGAGTTCGCTGCCGAACAAACTGACAAAAACAAACCCAAAAGCAATAGCACAATCATTGACATTCTGAAAATTTTGGTTGGGACCCCTGCTCCTCACAGACTTGTTTTGTACCTCGCTCTTGTTCAGATATAGCATAAGTTTTCAGTGAGAGAAAGCTAAGGCAATAGGATGGATGCCTTCTTTTTCTTCTTCTTCTTTCTATTTCTCTCTTGCTTGAGAAAAAACAGGGCAGAAAGAGAATACGCTGAGCAATTGCAGGAACATTGATGGAACGGCAAGCTCCACTGCAAAGGCAATGTGCTTTATAAGCATTTGAAACATGAGAAACGGAAGGATGGGGCAAAGTCACAGCCTTTTTTTAGATTTTTCTTTATAGAAAATTTCAGCCTCTGGCTTTTGTCTGATCATTTTCAAACCAATCATTTTGCCATTTTTTTAGGAACAGTTTTATAGGATCAAAATTTTGGATTAATTAAGAATGTCTTGAATTTGATTGGTTTAAAATTCATTGATTATCATCAGTTCATTTCATATGAATGCATACGGGTAACAAGTACGGAAAAGAGTTGTGATAACATTAACAACTGTGGACCTTGAAATAATATAATGTGCATATTTAAGGAATATCTAAACTGGTTGTTCCTGAACTTTACAATTTTAGTATTATTCATATAAATAATAAATTTTTATTTTCAGTATAAAAACATAGTTTTATATTTAAATAAGGTCAAATTGTATTTTGAAATATTTAGAGAGATAATTGCGTTCAGCCTAGTATTGGTTTTCCCTCACTTTCTTTTTATAACTCCTGTGAAAGATGTTGTAAAAGCTTGTGGTTTTACAAGTACTTTTAGTTTTTTACTATTTCTAATAATATTTTTGGATGGATTAAAAGTCAAGGATGTAAAGAGCTAACTTTCGTAAAACTATATGTATCTTAAAATATAATAGACTTACAAAAACAGCTACGGTTGATAATATTTCAAATTAGTTATCTTGAAATATTTCTCATAACAATTTTGTAACTATTTTTTTTTAAGAAACCTCAAGAGTGCATTACATAAACAAAAAGGAAACAGCCTAGGTGCCAGATAGAGCAGTTTTGCTGTGACTCATAAATTTTCTAACTTATTGTAAAAACTTAAAGCTTATTTAGTAATAACTTGCTTAATTTATAATCTACCTTTCCCCTAAGTTTTAAAAATTATTTGTAAAAAATAAAAAATACACCAAATATTTCAATAGACAAGTTTAGTTCTCATTGATAAATTATCTTCTTACCGCAGTTTTATGGAGGTTGTGCTTTGTAATGCCCCCTTTATTGGTGTAAATCCTCCTCTTTCAAAGATTATAGTTTGGTCACTGGGTCTTGTAATCCACCTAGGGTAGCTCGGTGTGTGTTACCCTTTTCTCTTTTTTTTTTTTTCATTCGTGAGCATTCAGGCCAGCTTACGCACACATCGACACTTCTCACAAGACAAACATCCTACAACATTTGGTGAGTGTTACCCTATCATTTTATACATTTCATTCACCAATGAAATCTCAACAGTTTCCTCTTTTAAAAAATAGACATTAATTTTTAGGAACTAAGAAGTAATCACAAAATCATTATTAAACAAAAAGTCAGACAATTTGGAAATTTTGAAAAACATACAAATATTCCTAATGTGAATTTTGAGTAATAAAGGTAATGTAAAAAAGATATATTCGTTTAGAAGTGTAATGAAAGTACTAGTCTGCCAGATTCTTTATCCAAAAAAGAAAATGACACATACTTGCACAACAACAAAACTAATCAAGAAGCCTTATTTCCACCAAGAGTAAAACCCTAACAACATCAACCAAATTAAGGTATTTCAAAATCCAAATCTATTGTGACAATTTTTCTCATTATTTAATTAGATAATACATAAAATTAATTCAATTTTATTTTGATATATTGTTGTATCATACTTTGAACAAAAGGCATTGAACAAAAGGCATGCGAAAACAAGAAAGTTTCACCGATGAGAAAATATGCATACAACTGAAAAGATAAATCTAGAGAAAGATCCATACCAAAGGCAACTGCTCCCCGAGTAGGTTCCTTGACCAGACAATGAATTTTTCTAGAAGACGTGGCTTCATAGCTGCAAATATTATTCAATGTGGTTAGTGTGACCCCAAATATAGGCTCCATGAGAAGATGATTATTAGGATTTGATCTAGTGGGATGATACTAACATGACATTTGGTTCCACTCAAAGCTAATAACAGAAAACAATGGAACATCATTGTTTTAGATTTTTTTTTTTTATAATTAAAAAATAATTTATCAAAACCTTTTTCATGATACATCTTAACAGAGACAATGCAACCAGTCTACATTAGAAACATCTGTGCTTTCAATTGCTGCAACTAATAGTCACAAGCATCAAGTCGGGAATGACAACAAACAGAAACTTCAAATCTCCAAGCAACCTATAAAATCTACAACTAAAATCAACATTATTAACCATATTAATTACTAGTTCTCTGCTAGTGCTGTCCAAGAGAAATGACTGTTTACTCATTGCTCCAATCACACTCCACATAAAGCATCAAAATCTAGAATACTTTAATTAATCCCCCTTTAGTGATAGGAGGTCCACCAACTACGACAGTGGAAGCTGGTGCATAACATAGTCAAACGTTCTCATCTACAATGAAAATCAGATTGAAAAATTCAAGCACCGTCATTTTAAACTATCCCTAGCTTTATGCATTTTCTCGGGCATTTCCAAACCCATAGGTTGACAAAAAGTGAATAGGATGGGACTTATAAAAAAAACTGAAGACTCAACAAAAGATTAGAAAAAACAATTTGAATTCCATGTAAATATCTAAAGTAAAATAATCATTCCCACAAAATGATTAATTAACTCCAACAAGTTTTTTTTTTAATGATTGGGAATCGGAGCTTCGCTACCATACACCTGGGGGCACCCACGCCCGTCCTAAGGCCCAGACTCGAGAGACAATAAGGGATTCTATCCATCTCTTAATTCTCTTTCTAGGGGAATCTTGTCACTGAAGAAAAAGAGGCCAAATTGCCTTCATTTTTCTTTTCAAAAAAAATCTGAAAATATTGCGGGAAAAGAAACTGAGACAAACAAGGCAAACTTAAAGACTTCTAGACCTAGTAACAAAGTGAAAACAAAAAAATCTCAAAATCAAACCTCAAACTAACTGCCTGTGCATGCGGAGTTTACCTTCCTAGAGTAAGGGATTAACCTCCTTGTTCACTATTCACTATTGAATGTTCATATAGAAATAAGAGTAAAGTGGACTCTTCTGCCCTCAGTTTCTCGAAGTTATGCAAAGTAGTTCAACTGGCATCTTGAATGTATAAACTATAAAGAACTACGAGGTTTGTGCTTCGAATTCCCAGCTCCCTATTGTATTAATAAACAATTCGACCCTGAGTTACATTCAAAGCATGAAGCCTCCTAAATACAGCTTGTAGCCTCTCAAGCATTCGGAGTCGAATTTCGACAAAATTCTGGACTATCTACATACGAACCAAAGAACAGAATCTCGGATGGACTAATGTTCTAAGGTTTCATGGTAATCAACTAGATATTAAACCAGACTCTAATCTACTAGTACAGAAGGAGCAAGAGGGCGAACTCATCATTTCACACACCATAAATAACATCAACCAAAATTCATTACACTACAGAGAGATGGTTTCGATCGAACTTACATGAAAAACAAAGCGGCGACGATGAGGCCATGGGGACGGCGATCGCCGAGACCGCTAGGGT
>JBBMKA010000009.1:2128298-2141515 GCA_037833695.1 Sechiopsis laciniata | reverse complement strand
TCGCGCGCATGAATTAAATTAGTGGAAGCGATATTGAATTAATCGGAGGCGGTTTACTTGATACCGAAGTGGACGGTATGGGTCTAAATGAAACCAACAGCCCAAACGAAAATATGAATGGACGGTACGCACCATACTGGTGCACACCCATAGGCCAAACACCCCCGTAAAGAAGAGGAAGAAATGAAGAAAATAGAATAAAGCTAAATTCTCACTGAAATAATTTATGGAAAAATACACTTGATTTTCAAAAATGTTTTAAAACTCTATTTTAGAGCAAAAATGTGATAGAAATGTTCAATAAGGAATCAATAGGATGGACTAAATGAGTCGGTAACACGTTAGTTATTTTGATTGGTTGTAATTTAATTCAACTGTACAGTTACAAGTTCGATTCTTGAAATGAGGATTTCATTTTACTTCATATTAAGGAAAAGGAATCAAGCAAAAGAAAAGGACCAAACCCAAGCCTGATCAAACCTAAAGGTTCTCTTGTTAGCAAGGATTGATATATGCTATATCAACACCAAATTTGTTTCAATTTCTATATTATTTTAGCCAGCCATGAATCATTTCTAGAAAGCTGATTTCTTCAAAACTGCCATTTTCAAGTCTACAAATTCCCTTCCATCAAAATGCATATTAGGAGAGTATAATGCTCCATACAAAAATAGAAAATAGTCATTCCTCATTGGGGAAAAAACCACCATGTAACTGTAAGTAGTCCTAGCCCACCATCATATATGTGAAACTTACTCCGCTAAATAAAAATAATTCTCAACATGTTCTTCAGACATAAACGCCAGAAGCAAGCAGCAAGAACAAGGATCCAAAACCCTGCAACAAAAAACGTATAATCGTAAATATAACATCAGGCTCCATAATCGAATCTAGCAATAACAAACAAGGTATAACATCCGATCTGAAAACAAGGTTAATCTCCTTTCACCAACAGGGCGACGGGAGAAAATCTGCATAAAGCTGATAAAAGAGATATACAGAAAAGCCTATACCAAGAAAACAGAGGCAACTGCTCCTCTTGTAAGTTCCTTGGTCAGATTTCGGTTTTTCCTAGAAGACGTAGCTTCATAGCTGCAAATGATATCCAATGTGGTTAGAGCGACCCCAACAATAGACTCCATATCGAGAAGACAGTAATAATTGATGTACTGGATGATGTTCATGTCATTCTGATCCTACCATAACAGCAAATTGTGAAACTTGGTTGTATTAAAGATCTTCATTCTTCACCATAAAAAACAAACCTCAAATCCCAATTTATCAAGTTCAATAACTTTTTCTTGATATTGATCATCTTAACAGAGAAAGATAAGAACCACAGTCTACATTAGAAGCATCGGTGCTTGCAGACCGTTGTAACCACACCACGTAAAGCAACAACATCTGTTATTGCATACGGTCAGAATAAAAACCATCAAGTCACGGTTCACCGACAACAAACAGAAACTTTAAAGTTTTAATACACTAAGAATCGGTGAAAATAACTGAGCAGTACTTATAGGTCAAAGGCAGATGCATCATGCAATAATATGGCGGAAAACTTGGAAGCAAACTTACATCAGGTTAGACATCATTTAGCAATGCTGCTTAAAGTAAAGCTAACTTAGCGTATACACTTTAATAGTTTAGCTAACTTAGATTAGGCTAACAGCACATATACACTTGAAGAGCATTTAGCAACCGCGCTTGATGGTCAAGTTAAAGAAAGATCAAGGTAACCATCAGAAATCGCCATTATGCAGAAAGGATGGCTTATGAGATACTAATTCTAAGCTCCTAACCATCTTTTAATTCCCTTTTCTTGAAGCATGTATTTCATTGAAGGAAAGGAGTACTTATCCCCATTACTTTTCAAATAAAATTCTGAGCATGTGGAAGAAAAGGAAATTTAGACAAAGGGGAACATTTTTTTTTGATAGTTGATGAATGAAAAGTTACAAAAAGGTCCATATTAGTTACAAAATGATGTTCAATGTGCAAAACAAAAAAGGGACCTAGAAACAACAACAAAAATTCTGCCATGACAGACAAAGGGTCCTTAGTTTGGAGTCTACCTTCAACCATCATGGAGTGGCCTAGTGGTAAAAAATGACATAAGTAACTAAGAGGTGATGGATTCAATCCATGGTGGATACTTAGAAAATATCTAAATGTTTTAGGATGCGACGGAATGTCTTATGACAATAGTCGGAGTGCATATAAGCTGGTTCAGATACTTACAATATCAAATAAAGAAAAAAAAAAGTTTGGAGACTACCTTTCTGGTGTTGGGATTACCCTCCATGTTTACAATTAAATGTTAAAAGATCTTTAACCGCAGGAATTCTTGTAAAATAGAGCACAACAGACTCTTCATTATTGATGGCCAAATGGCATTTTCTCTTGCTCGACAGTATAAACATGAACTTGGATAATGAAAATTAGTCCCGCCATGAGTTACATGCAAATCCTAAAGCCAACTCGAAATATCAATGCATCCGAACTTAGGGGTATTTGTTTGTTGAATTTATGAAGGTTTTAAAATGAGTATTTTTTTTATTTACGAAAAATGAGTATTTATTAACTACTTTTCAAAAAATCACATTCAAATGAGTTATTGTCGCTACTCAAAACAACTCCTCATTTTTACTGCTAAAAATAACTCCTCATTTCTAATCATTCATTTCTAACTACTCAAAATAACTAATTTTTAACCACTCATATTTAATCATTCTTTTTCAACTACTAAAAATAACTACTCATTACAAATACCAATCCAAACAACTATTGTCTCTAACTCCTCTAAAAAAAACAATCCAACGAGTTTTTGACTGCAACTCTTAATTTCTAACTAATCAAAATAACTCCCAAACTAACTCCTCATCTAAACACCTCCTTAAATTTCACAACATTTCTCAATTTCGGCGTGGATGCTACAAAAAGAGAACCGTACTTGATTGGATCGAGACATTTCCGCAGTTTCTCCCCTTCCAAACCAAAGATCGAAAACTTGTAAATTTGATAACTAATTATCTTCTATCAATTCCATCATAATCAAAGAGAATCAAGCAAGCAACAAATGCGGAAAAAATAACAGTTCAGGCGTAATAATCAACATCAACCAGATTTCATTTTACAACAGAGAATCAGATCTGATCGAACTTACATGAAAAACGAAGCGGTAATGACGAGGCCAACGGAGATCATCAAGAGCGCAAGGGTTGGGTACCAGGCTTCGGGAACGGGACTTGTAACAGGTTTCGGAGCCTGCAAAAGCATGATCCAAGAAATTACAAAATGCGAAATGTGGCGAAAACATCAAAATCAAAAGGAATTGTTTTATCAGAGCAAATCGACCAGTATTCCATCAACACCAATTTCACTCACCATCGAATCTGGAGGGGATGAAGAAATTCTTTCTGATCAACTGGAATTGAAGACTGGAGAGAAAGACTTGGGGAACTGAGTATTTTAGGGCTATTTTGCTCGAATGAAATTTTTTTTTTTTTTTTTTTTTTTTTTTTTTTTTGTGTGTCTAAAAAATAAATAAATCAATTTGGTGGATATGTTTAGGAAGAAAATTAAAGTTTAGTTAATATGATTTCAAGAAATAAAATTTAGTTAGTATAATTGAAAAAAAGTTAAATTTTAGTATACGATTTTAAAAACCATAATTTAATTCTTATAGTTTCGTAAAATCAAAATATTAGTTATTGTCGTTTGTAATTGTTGAAAATTATATATGTGAAAATTAGTTATTTATGGTAAATGTTGTCATTATTGACACCTGAATAATTAATTTTCAAGTACTCAATTTGCTAATTCTTATAAATGATAATGACAATTTTTTAGATTTTATCGAACAATAAAAACTTAATTTAATTTTTAAAATCATATGCACTAAATTCTAACTTTCTTGAAAGTATATGAACTAAATTCTAATTTTTGAAAATTAAACTCTAACTTTCTTCAAACCATATCAACCAAATTTATAATTTACCTCAAACATTAAACAACCACCTTTTTTAATATTCATCCATGTGCGAGCGAGTTTACATGCACCTTACTAATAGTACAACTACAAACCATTCCATCCGAGTATACTTTGTTGTCATGAAAATTCATGAGAAATGTAAATCACTATCATGAATTAAATTCATAATCTTTTGATTCTCGAAACTTTCTACTAGATTAACTCATGGTGATTGCACAAACCATTCTTAAATAACAAAATTTGTAAAATAATTACACCCATAAAATTTGAAATCGAGTGTTCATAATACTTTAAGCACATCTCCACTATTCTCCAAGGTTAAATCGTCTACCACTACAACATTTGATTGAAAAAAAATTGTAGCAAATTAATTCAAGTTGATCCGGTGAAATGGTAAACAATGAAATTTATGATTTGACATCACATTCTTATTATTTATTTATTTTTTTTGAATACATATTGGGGGAGGGGATAAATACCGATTCTCGAGATCAAATCTATGATAGTGGTATTGAACTGGTTTGCAACCAAACAATGAAAATATTGCACCAGTGATCCATTTGGTATCATTTTCTTATTTTTATTGCATACAACCAAACAATAAATGTACTCATTTAAATACATTTATTAAGAAAAGTTGTATGATTTCAAAAAAAAAAAAAAAAAAGTTGTATAATTTTTTAACCGAAAAACCTTAGGCATATTGTAATATCAAAATTACTCCTAAAAAAGGTGCAAATTTTGTAAATTTGGCCAAGTGTGTTTACTTTAGTGGAAAGTTAGAAAGTTGAACATTGAAAGCCATATCTTATTTAATTTCAAAAAAGAAAAAAAAAGCATAACTCATATTAGGGGGTGTTTGTTTGCCATATTTGAGGAGGATTTAGATTGAGAATTTACTAACTCTTCTTTGAAATAATATATCCAAACGAGTTTTTGTAATTACTCTAAATAACTCTTCATTTTTACTACTCAAATAACTTCTCATTTATAACCACTCATTTCTAATCATTCATTTACTCAAAATAACTTCTCATTTTTAATCAATCATTTCTAATCATTCTTTTTAACTACTCAAAATAATTACTCATTTTAAATTTACATCTAAACAAGCTTTTGACTCTAACTCTTCGACAAAAAAAATCACATTCAAACGAGTTTTTTGCTACAAATCTCAATTTTTAACTACTCAAAATAATTCGTCAAACAAACTTCTCATCAAAACTTATCCAAACACCTTGTACACAACACTTTGCCAGGGAAAGTTACGGTTTCTTCATCAATTCAAATTGTTAATGTAATCAACTTTTTAGCACATTGCTATATTTTGGTTTACAACATTATTTGAGATCATTCATGCAAAACGCATTAGAGTCAATCTGAATTCATTACAGTAAAAGTGAAGTACAATAATTTTGTACTTTGCTTGATCACTTATATCGTATTCATACATTACAACCTTGACCGATGATCGAATCGTTATCGAAGCTCCCAAATAAATAAATTTGGGTCTGAATCCGGGATCAAAGTTTTGAACCCAAGAATAGATTTCCTTTCTATGTTACACATCAAACTTCTTCACTATATACATTTGCCATAAAAATGGTATATAGTTTTGGTATTCTTCTCCATTTATTCTCTTCCAAATTCGAACACTGTCAATGTACATGTACCAGTCCAGACGCAAAGCTACCAGCCTGAGTTTGGCGATCGGTTTACGCCGCTCGAGATGAGCTATAATTTGGCAAATCTTTGTGTATTTTAGTAAAACTAGAGAGAAATATGAGGCATGGTTGAGCTTAGCCTTAGCTACAACAGCCTCAATGAAAGCTTCTTGCTGTTATCAGGCAGTTGATCTCTTAACCAAAGAGATTCCCTCAGGATTGCCACCCCATTCTTCAAAAATCACCAATATGTTTCCGCTCGATTTCAACCAAGAACGGGGAACGTGATACCTGAAATTTCAAAAAGTTTTACTGTCAAGAATGCACAAAGACAATAAGCAGATGAAACTTATAAATCAGTATGCAGAGAGCAACTCTTTTTTACCATCTCTGTGAGGGTTCTCCACAGTTAGAGTGGCATTTCTTTTCAGTAAAGATTCCAGCATAACTGCATTTGCTGCAGCTTCCTCGTGCTGTATTTGCCGGCCAATGGCGCCCGATGCTCTGACCATTTACCCATACCTGACCTTTACCCATGCTGCTCATATCCAAAGCTAATGGTTCGTTGCCTCCCGGCGCATTGAAAGTCGTCTATAGATTATGTTCATATCAGAAAAGTCATTGTAAAGAGAAGATTTGGAAGTTTAAGGATGTTAATTTGAACTTCTCTCACCTTGTACCATGTAAGGGGTTGTTTTTGAGCCACCAAGGAACCTGACATCCATTCAACAATGCTACTTCCACTGATAGAATGAAGATTCAAGGCTTCTCCTTTCAAGCCAACCTGGTCAGGAACATTATAATTGAGATTCTTAAGGTGTTTGGATGAGGAATTATTTTGAAGAGTTATTTTGAATAGTTAGAAATTGAGGCTTTTGTAATAGCTCATTTGGATGTAGATTTTTATGGAAGAGTTGGAGGCAAAAAGTTGTTTGAATGTTAGAGGAGTTAAGAGAAATAGCTTGTTTGGATGTAAATTTAAAATGAGGAGTTATTTGGAGTAGTTAAAAATGAATGAATAGAAATGAGTGGTTAAAAATGAGTTATTTTGAGTAGTTAGAAATGAATGATTAGAAATGAGTGGTTATAAATGAGGAATTATTTTAAGTAGTTAGAAATGAATGATTAGAAATAAATGGTTAGAAATGAGGAGTTTGTTTTAAGTAGTTACAATAACTCGTGATGTAGTTTTTTAAGGAGTAGTTAGTAAATACTCATTCCTAATCCTCCATAAATCCAACAAACAAACACCCCCTAAGCTTCTAACAACATTAGTACTATGCCAGACATAGAATGAATGGAAGTGAATAACAGAAAGTGAAAGCAAGGGTACATTGCTTTGAATCTGTACCTTGTAAGACCATTTATATCCAGACATGTCTCTTGTACCCTCGTTTAGACCCTTCAGCGTGACAGGTCCTAAAATGCCAGTATTCCAAGTCTCGTAATGCAGCCCGCCATTCTGACATCAAGCAATTCGAAATATAAGTCGAAATCAGAAACAGTGATTACTTTAAAGAAACATAAATCGAAACCGAAGAAACTAACCGGGAGACCGACAGCAATACTCAGCATGGAAAGCTTGTTAATCCCTGCTCTTAGATTAACGGGTTTACTGAATGTTATTTTGGGACTATCATAACTCCCATACACAGTTCCTACATTCGCAATATAATAACAAAGATGTTACATCCACATTTAGTTGATGCCACATTTAGTTGATGTATGGAAGATCCTTAAGGAAAGAACATGTGTATATTCACGTACCAGATAGTTGGCCATTGATATAAACGTTCAAAGCATGGCCAGCCGAAAAGACAGTTAAAATAGGCCATTCTCCGCTCTTTAGGAAGCCTTCATTCGAATCGATCCGTATACTGAGAAATATAAAAATGGGGCAGAGTAATAATAGTTGCTTTTTTTTTCAACGATAAAATTTTTGACAGAGGAAGTTGTGATAGCTGATGGAGTTCTTACTCTGTCATGTACCACAGATAATCTGTTGTATCCCTAGTGACACTTATTTGCTCCACTAACCCAGCCATGGTGGTTGTATCATCAGCATAAGCAGAGGCAGTTTCTTCATTGTATGAAAGCCATGAAAATGAAATAACAGGAGTCATCTTAATCTGTGAGCTCGGAGCCCCGACCTGTAAAGAATCATCTTGTCAAATTTCATCTTTCCAACATTTGAAAAAAAAAAAAGCATTTCTTCTTCTTCTTCTTTTATGTAAACCGGGAAATCGGAGCTTCGCTCCACTATACTCGGGGTAACCAGGCCCGTCCCTAGGTCAAGCACCGGGAACATTAAAGGAATGGAGACAAAGCAAGTGTCTACAAATTAATGTCACAGGAAAACATATCCAAACAATGAAACTTTAGAAAATTTTCAATAATCATATAAGCAAAAGAAGGGGTAAGGTTTAAGTGATTTGAATCTTGTCTTACTTTTGCAGTGTTGAAAACGACAGTTTTGCAGTCAGGAAGGATGCTGACAGACCAAGGTGGTAACTCATATTGATTGTTTCCAAAGCTAACTGTTGCAGAAGATGATTCATCATAGTTTGCTAGAAAAGCAGCACATGCTCCTGATCTCGTCTTGTAGACATGAGCCTTAAAAATTGATTAATTAATTCGAATTAGACCGCCTTGCAAAGTCATTAGATAATCTTTCATCAAGCAAGTTCATGATCCTACCTCTTGGTTGCTCCCCAATGATGACACAGTAGGATTGACCGATACTAAAGCGGGTTCACACAACTTGATGGCTTTGTGCAGATCCCTTAAATGTCCCCATTTTGGTTGCCTTAATAGGCCTGCCATATCCAAGAAATGCCATCAGATTAATGAAAATATTTGAGAATCTACTTCTTTTCTCTCTTTGATTTTTTGAGTTTTTCTAAGAATATACTTTTGGAAGCTACTATTTCCTAGGCTTACCATATTCGTCGATGGGAGCATCGTAATCATAGCTAGTTGTGTAGAAAGGCCCACCAGCGGTTCGACCGAAGTTAGTTCCTCCATGGTACTGGCATGAGAGAAAATTTTGAAAGAATTAAAGATGTGATATCATTTCCATAGATCATCAAATCATTATGAAACAATTTTGATAGCTCATTACCATATAATAATTAACTAAAGAACCACCATTCTGTATGAATCTAGCAACAGAATAGGCTAAGTCTTCAACTGGCCTATGAGGAACTGGGCCCCCAAACTCAGTGAACCTTGAATATTTCACAAATGAGAAGCATGTCAATTCTAAAGGAATCTGATAACAGGTAAGTGAACTTCTAATCCCAAAAAGTATGAGCTCAATTGTCACAATTTGGGGAAAACAGGTACAGGATAAGTTCCTTACCAACCAGTCCAGGCCTCTGTCCACATTTTGGGCTTATAAACCTTGTTTGGCCAGAAGTTTTCACAGTAAAACCCATTGCAGGTGTCAATCTGAAACAGAACCAAATAGAAGTTTTAAAAATATAGTAAAAAACAAATGTACAAGCATGCTTACTCAGGAATCAATAATATTTTAATTTTAACTAATAAAAGAAACAGGCAAAACAAAACTTGTAAACTCCAGAAAGAGTAAAATACAGGGGGGTATTTCCTTTTGACTTTCAAATGGTTTAAGAAAAGGACAAATTCAAATAGAGATGGAAAAATAGGCCCCAAAAGAAGAGTTTTATATAAGAAGGCAAGCATGGGTTCAAGTGTATAAAAGGAAAATCCACCAATCAAGACAAAAGCAATCCATATCAAAAACCGTTAAATGTTAAAATCCACCAAAAAAGAGGTTCACACTTTACATTAAATGAATATAACTCATAAACAGTATCAAAATTCTATACTCTCAACTGCTCCATCTACCATACCAACGAGTCACACAAACAACCTAGTACCTGTTCCTTGACACGGAGGGCATCTCGGTATCGAAAAAGAAGCATGTGACAGAAAAGTATCAAAATAGCTTACCACAGGGTCAGGGGCATCATCTTGCTTGCACATCACCCATGGTACTCCAGTGTCAAGACCAACTGCCATTTGAGCAGCCCATTTGGTGTATGATTTACCAGGGGCACCTATACTCCACTCAACTGGTCCATATTCATTCTCAATCTACCACCCAAAACATTAAAAATGAAAAATAAATAACTAAACCTTTAAAACTCATCACTGTAAACTTGTTTTAAGCCAGTTTTGAATCAAAGAAAAGCCTCTTGTTTATATGTTTGTTGGAAGTTTACCTGAGACAAAATAATGGGTCCTCCCTGGTTTTGATATAACTTCTCCCCCTTCATCATACTGACAATCTTCTCAGTGAATTTTTGCATAGCAGCCTTTATTAAAAACAATTAAATCCATTACTCAAATAAATCATAAAATCATTTAGAACTGAGAAATATCCATGGAGATTTCAGAATTTTTTATACCTCGAAGGGTCCATTGTCTGTCCTAAAAGCAATCCCAGGAACATACTTTAACCAAACAGGAAATCCACTGAAAATAAAATAATCAGAACAGAGCCACATGAAGACAAATCATTAACAAGATTCAAGTAAATATCATTTCAAGTTTTTACCCAAAATTCCATTCTGCACAAACATAAGGACCAATCCTTAGATGAACATACAAGCCTGCTTGTTGAACCAACTTCACAAATCTCACCAAATCATATCTATCCTCAAAATAAAACTGAAAAAATTGCAACACAAAACACAAAGAATCAGTAAAATCCAAAACCCCAGAAAAAACCCAAATGGCAAAATCAAAATTATTCTCCATTCTACCTGTCCAGGAGAAGGCTCATGGCCATTCCAGAACACATATGTTTCAATAACATCCAACCCTCCATCTTTGGCCTTCTGTATAAGGTCTGGCCACATCTATAACCAAAAAAAAAAAAAAAAAAAGTAATTAGAGAGGAAAATAGAAACAGACTCATGAACTACGCCAATAGCTCCGCGGCATTAGTGTAAACCCATGAACCCGAAAATCATGGGTTCGAATTCTCCTATCCCCAATTGTTATTATGAACTCAAGAAAAAAAAATTAGAAACGGACCCATGATTCACATTGATGGATTCAAACCTGGGGTGTGCTTCTCGGATAATGAATAGAACCAGAAATCAAGATTCTCCTCCTGCCATCGATGATTAAGGCTTTGTGATCATAAGTAACAGAGGCCATTCCTGAAGAACAAACACACAAAAGCAAACCCAGAAACAGCAGCATAATCTTTGACATTTTGAACATTTTGCAACTCCTCAACACAAATTTGTGTTGACATACAGGAGAATGGGTTTATCTTTTTACTTCTTGTTCTTCTTGAGGAAGAAAACAGAGAGAAACAGAATTGCGGAAATGGGAATGGAAATGCAAGGAATTTAATGGAAGATTGGGGAATTCTGTTGCAATGGAGAACTGCTTTGGGAAGGGTGGGGCCATTTTCACCGTCGTCTTTAGAAAACTGCTTCTGGATTTGCCATTTTCAAACTACCCTCTTGGATATTTGCATTTTTCAAAAGTAATTTGAATTTTTTTTTTCTTTTTAAAATTTTTAATTTACAAGGATGTATTTGGATTTAATAGAAAATAGTAGAGTGGATTGTGGTTGATTGCCAGTTTGTTTGGCAGATTTAAGTAGGATTTAATTTTATGATTTATTAATTTATGTTCGAAAATTTATATCTAAACAAGTTTTTATTAATTTTTCTTTATTTTTATTTTTAAAAATAATTTCATTTCTAACAATTCATTTTTAATCATTCATTTTTAATTATTCAATCATTTTTAATCATTCATTTCAAATCAATCAAAATAACTCATTTTTAACTATTCATTTTTAATATTTTCTTTGTAACTATTAAAAATAATTATTCATTTTAAATCTATATTTAAACAAGATTTTAACTCTAATTTCTCTACACAAAAGTTACATCCAAACTGAGTTTTTGGCACAACTCTCAATTTTTAAATACACAATATAACTCATTAACCTAAATCTCACATAAATATGTCAAAACAAACACCCCCTATTCAGAAAGATTTAAATAAACTAATATATCCATGGATGAATAAATTACACTTTTAAAGGCTAAAAATTAACGATAAACTCATAAAATGAATTCCTTAATGCGAATTTCGTAAAGAAATGTGGTTATGTTTTGTGTAGTAACAAAATTACTTTATTGGAGGAAAAAACAATTTTAAGAAAATGACACATACTTGCACATCAAAACCACACCTTAAATCAATTTCTACCATTAAAAAACCAAACATTTACAACATTAATCGAATTTAGGTATGTATTTTAATGTCCGAAACCAAATCGTGTCAATTTTTTAACATTAATTATTCAGTCCATAAGTCAAATTATTTTTGTCAAAAGTATATTTTCTTTTAATAATTTTTATTTAGTTAGTATGTTTCAAAATTAAACATTTATCTTTCACATTTCAATACTTTTCAATTTTATTTTTTGAGATAATAAAATTATTTATTACATAAAAAAAAGTTGACTAAAACGATGCCATTACAAATTTGGACAATTATATAAATGAAGTATGAGACTTATCATATGAGTAAAATTTAAAAAATAATTATAAATACTACCACTTTAATAAAAATAAAAATAGCAAATGTTGTCATTGATATTAATTAGTATTGTCATCTATTTTCTTATAATTTCCATATTAATGAATATTTATCATATATTATTAGAATATATTAATGATTTTGAATGCTATTGTTTTAAAGTATACCTATATTTATAATTATTTTGTGAAAATAACTAATCTAATACAAATGTTTAAATATTGAATATTTTGAAATTTTAGGACCTAAATTAAAATCAAACTTATGGAAATGATTATTTTATAACAATGAAGGTGAGATATAAAAACGTGTTTTAAATTAACTTACATTTTTTTTTTTTTTTTAGAAGAAATTAACTCACAAATTCAAATGTAATATTTGAAAAATAGAAAATGAAATAACTAGAAAAATGTTTTCAAAATAAATAAATAAACAAATAAAAACTCACTAAAAAAATTTAAATGCATTCAACGAGTTGTAGATAATAAGATAAGAGGTCGAGGTCCACCACAAAAAGTGCAGATAAGCCAACTTGCCGCATCAGCACTACTTTCTGACGTGGCTGTTTTGGCTGGGGAAGGTTATAAAAAATTCACCTTTAGCGCATTGTTTGAGACATCGATTATGTAATTGTAGACGAATAGTTATGACAAATGAAATGTTATAATAAATAGTATTTGAGGTGCAGATGTGTTTGGGGTGCAGATTAAAAAATTAACAAATAATTAATAATTTTTTTAATAAACTTACAATTAATATTGAACATAATAAAAAAAATTTAAAAACTAAATATTTAAAACTTAAGTCTTCAATCACTACACTATTCCTTGGAGATATTTATTATCTTTTTTTTTTTCATATTCTATAGCACTTATATATTGATGTAGTTATGTATTAGAAATTAATTTTTTAAGTTAATATTGACTTCATGAAAACAAATTTCAACTTTAAGTTTTGTTTTC
>JBBMKA010000009.1:2117915-2128198 GCA_037833695.1 Sechiopsis laciniata | reverse complement strand
TCCTAGTGATTCTGCTGTCAACCAAACAACATCAGTTGAGTTCATGTTTTGCAAAAGTACATGGCAAAATATCTACAAGTTTTCCAACACAAAATAACATCCATCGATTCTAACTAGGATTGGTGTTTCTCAAAACAATATCTACAAAATATATACAGTCAAAATAACTTATATCTCTAGTGGTGTGTTTATACTAGTTACATGGTGGTCTGCATTCTATGTGCCGTGTGGTTGCTCGTCGGCGAGAACATTCAACAACATAACTTGTCGATAAACAAAAGAAATGGAAACACATAATATTTCAGAGTAGCTACACATGGAGCAAGTTAAACTATTGTGTCATCAAAGCTTCAACCCATCTATAGTCCATTGTCTTTCTACCCTTCCCCTTAAGTCCTTCAGGTGGTACTATACAAAAAGAGTTTTTTTCCCCTTGGAGAAAAAATCCAAGTCACTAGCCTCTAACTCCACCCTCTTCTCAAAACCAACATTGTTCAACACTTTCCTAATTGGAACTGAACCCACCCAACAACACTTCCATGTGGTTCACTCAACGCCAAGCAAAACTTCCTCACTAACAAAAAGAATAGTATAAGTTATAAAGATATTTCAACACAAAGAATCCCTTACACTTGTGGCCACTTTTCTACCAACATAATCTTGACAAACTTACTTGCAGAACAACATTAAAACCAACAGCATAGCACCCAACCAAAACAACTGAACATTCAATTCCAAAGTTCCCTCACTGTAGGGTATGTAGCCTCCCCGGGTTGTTGTCCTACACATACAAAGCACCAGTTGATTAATTTCCCATTAAGTTATTCTAAAAAAAGTTCAGCTTGCAATTATCAAGAAAGAAAAAAAATACTCTCAAATCACATAGGCACTCCTTTTTTTTTTCCTAACTCTGAATCTGCCAACCATTAAAGATTGGACGGATCCCACCCCATCAAACCACCCATTCACAACAATTGCTCAACTTCTCTATTCATGCCGAACCCAATCCTGTCTTGACCGTCTTCCTTTTTCAAAGTATTAGAATTGAACCTTCAATAAGTTTTATGTAAGAATCACTAAATAACTCTCAAACTCTCACTTTAAACACGTCCAAATTCACACTAAATATCAACGCTTTAAATCAACGATTTAAATAAGTTTTATGTAAGAATCACTCAAGAACTTACCTCAACGCTTTAAATCGTTCACCCTTTTTCTGCACTGAGAACACAAAACTTCACACCAAGCATTTCATGTTTCGACAACATACAACTTGTTAAATCACCTTCTTCATCCATCAAATCAACATCTTTGAACCATGAAGGAGGGACATCCTCATCCATCAAATTAACATCTTTCAGCGTTCCAAATTCAACCCCAAAATTTCGATCATCCAAATCCCTAATCGGCAAATCAACGTCAACGAAAGAAAAACTCTTACCTTTGTAGTGTTTGTCGGCCTAATTAAGAATGAGGCAAGATGAAGCAGCGGGAATAGACTTCGTCGTTTGGTTGGCGAGCTACACCGAAACGGTTTCATCGTCGTGGTGGCGATTGAGATCGATCAAACGGTGAAGGGGCGGCGGAGGAGGGGCGATTGATGAGGAGGAAGAAGAAGAAGTGAAGGGATGAGTTTGTCAAGTGCCAGAAGGGCTCGGGCAAGTGAGGGGCAATGAGGAAGAAGTTGGTGAAACCTTTTCCAACAGAGGGTTTGTTTAGCGTAAAGGGTAGAAATCGACAGAGAGGCAAAGGGTTTGTTTAGCGTGAGGGTTTGTCGAGAAGGAGAAACCTAACAAATTTAAAAGTTATTTTAATCATTATTTTTATTTGATTTTCTTATACGTAAAAGGCTAATTAAAGGCAAGAAAATGAATTTATTTTTATTTAAAGCTTTATTGGTTAAAAAAATGATGGATAAAATGCACGCCAATAATCCCGCCTTTCAAAAAATAATTTTTTAATTCATTTGACTTTTCGTGCGTGTCAACCACTGTCGTGCCACGCTTGACGCTTTATGAACATCAATTATTGTAAACAATTAAAAATATGAGATTTTGGAAGAAATTTGAGCCTGATTTAAACTATACTTGACGTTTTCATTATAAATTGACTCATTAATTGACGTTTTTAACCCAAAATGTTAAGTATTGCAAAATAGGGAATGTCAAGTAATGTCAATCTTGTAGTAGTGTTATTTTTTGTACATTAACTTTCAAAAAGTTTTTTTTTTTTTTAACCTACCATCTTTTAATTTGCACAAAAAAAAAAAAAAAAAAAAAAAAAACCCTCTTGAATTTAAACCAACCGTGAAATTTTGATTAAAATATTTTCAAACATCTGCATGCATATAAAATTTAGTTCACACACTCATAGTCACACAGTATCAACGAAATCAGAACCACCCACTGTGGGAACAAAAATACTTTAGTTTTTTTTTTTAACTGAAAATAATTTAGTATTTGATGAAAATGAAAAGTATGAAAATCAAAATACAATTGTCAACAAAGATATGTAGGGTATTTTAAATGGCATAAATAATAAGAAATAATAGGAAATGGGAAAGAAAAAAAATGCATGGCAAAGGAGTGGGAATGAGTGTGGAAATGCTTTTGAATTGGTCCATTCTCTGAGCAGGAATAAATGCCTTTTCCCCAAAATCTATAATGTTCTTTCATCTTATTATTCCACTTGAGAATGGATACATCACACACTGCAAAAAGATAAAAAAAAAAAAAATTAAAAAAAAACATTCCTTTCCTATGCTGATTGTATAATTTCTTTAAAGAAAATAACTTTTTAGTTTTAAAATGGTGAAGTTGAAGTTAGGTTAATTCGTTAACTATATAAATTTATAGTCAAAACCGTTAATATCTCTTCAATTACTCGGACAGAGCAGCTTTAGTGATTCTAAATGTTATAATTTTGGTTGAGAACTTGAACATAGGGATATTTTAGCTATTAGCGTATGATATTATATGATATTATATTATTATGAGCTTAAACTTTTCTATTCTCAATTATTACATTCTTTTTACTATAAAAATATATTTATTAAAAATGATAATATTTTGTTTCATTTTAACAGTACCTCGATCATGACATGTAAAATTTAGGATACTTCATTTATGAGTATATTTAATATTTTTGCCTTTTCCAACTACCACCAACACAAAATCTTAGAGAGTTCCGAATTATGTCAATTTAATAAAAATAAGGGGTATTTTTAGGAGTAGGCCAAATTGAAAAAATATTTACGGTACTAGGCAAAAAAAAAATATTTAGCAATCATATTCATACCGTATACGAATTATACGGTATAAATAATACACAATATTGTACTAATAACATATAATATTGTATTAATAATACATAATAATGTATTAATCATACAAAATATTGCATTGATATCCTAAATAATATTGTACTATGAGTATTAGTAATGCCGTATATTTGACTAAATTTGTAAATATTTTCGAATTTGACCAGATTTGTAATTATTTTGTTAAACTAGACCATCGATTACAATTTTCCTAAATATAATTAGTATACTATTATTAAAGCAAACATATATTTGATTCAGTATATTCAAAGTTATTAGATTATTAACTTATCGAGTTTTTTCTCCATCTTTTAATTACACATCTAAATATTAGAGGGTGGTTAATTAATTATAGTCCCTAGAGTTGAAAAAGACAGCAATGATTGTTTAAGAAAGGAATATAGACAAAATAAGAAGTTAAACACTAGCTCCTTAAAGTTAAAAAATGTACCAACAAATAAACTATGGACCTCTAAAAGAAGAACAGCTCCAATAACATCTCTAATTATTCGGTATTCTAATCCAAATCTCCCATTTTTAATGAATATAATAATACTAATACTACTACTACTACTAATAATAATAATAATAAACAGACCAAATGACGGGAAAATCCTAATTTTGTTGAATTAAGAGAGAGAGAAAAAAAAAAGGTTGGTCAGGTAGGTCTAACTATTTAGGTAGCATATGAAATCATCATTTAAAACTACAAAATTTGAAATTAGTGTTGTAGTCTCATTTATTAAGTTTATGCATGATTTGATAGTTTTCTTATGAAGTTATTTGATCTAAAAAAATATATATAGGTTTTTTTTTTTTCTCTTCAAAATTAATTAAGACTATAAACAAAAATTTCACCAATAACTTTGTTTGTTTTTGTCCATGTTCTGAGAAAAATTGTTGGAAAACCTTTGATTAGTAAATTATACAAGATATCATTAAAATTATATTTTTGTTGAAAATAATTAAATATTTATTAAATGTGACTTTTGATTTTACTTGTAGTTTTTAAAAATCATGTTCATTTATAGTTATATCAATGTTCTAAAAAAAGGGCCAAAAGAAACAAATCTCCAGCAATATTATGTATGATTCATGGTTACATGTTTAAAATCATCCTTTTATTGAACTAAAAAATAAAATTTTTAAAAAAAAGTTCTAAAAAAAACTTTAAATTCCTTTTTGGTAAGCGTTTCACATTTCTTTAACATCAACTTTTAAAAATAAAATCTTGTTTTTAAATACTATTTTTTCTACTTTCCAAATTTAGACCGAGCTTTTAAAAACATTTTTAAAATTAAAAAAAATAAATAAATAAATAAAAACTAGTATTTATAAGCATAATTTTCAATAAAATAAAATAAAAATGATCATCGAATATTTTATTTTTTAATTTTCAAAATTTTAACTTGACATTCGAAAACATTTTTAAAAGGTAGATAATAGATGTGGGAAGAAGAAGAAGATGGTTATAAACGGAGCCTTTATGATTACATGTTTTCGGATTTCGGGTTTTGGGGATTACTCTAAAAAGAGGCAAAAATTAAAAAGGGAAAATATGGATGTGTCTGTTCTTTTTGGCCATCCAAAATAATTCTAATACAGTAAGAAGGAATTGAAATTGAGAAGAAAAAGAAGAGATAGGGTTTTGTTAAGTGAAATGGGGTCTGTGTAGCAGAATTCCACTCATTTAAATTTTTGTTGTTTGTCTTCTTAAGTTTTGTTTGTTTCTTTGTCTTTGAAAGGCACGTGAATGTCTCATTTATTAACCCTAGGCCCATTTTCCCTGCCCCTTCTGTTCCCCTCCCTTCCCCTTTATAACAACTGTTTTCACCCTTGCATCCTTTTTACCCCCTTCCCAAACTTCTCTCCTCGATCATGGCTCCACCTTATCGGGACTCGTTTCCCTCCGATCACGACGATCTTCTTCGCTACTCCTCCCCCGATCACCTCTTCTTCTCCACCACCCCTCAAGCGTCTTCTTCTTCCTCCTCCCTCTCGTTCCCTCGCCTCGATCATCCCAACCGCCATGATACTCGCTTGCTAGAGCTCAACCATGAGGTATGAGTCTTTTTAAATTATGTCATCTTAGTAGAGTGAATATGATCATATGAAAATTTAGAACGAGTTTGATACAAATTTTTTAACAAATTTTGACACTCTAAAATCTTTTTTAATGTATTTAAGTAGATATCAAAATTTTTAAGGTCACTATAAATTAACGATAGGGGTGAATATGATCATTTATTCCGAGAGTTTTGAGTGAGTTTGATACGGCTTTCGTGATCCTAAAAAACCGTTTTTCAAAATTATCAAATTTTTAAGTAGATCGATCAAGAAAGTTTTAAGATTATTAGAAATTAGGAGAAACCCTTATTTTATAATTCTTTCTTCTTGATCTTAAAATTCATCTCGAACTCATATCGATTATTAACCGTTTATTTTTCTTGGTGTTTTTTTTTAAAATCTTTTCTTCATAGGATGGTAGCCAGATTATGGCTTGCAATAACGATCAAACTCTAGTGGAAACTGGGCTGAGGTTTACAATTTGGAAGCAGATTGAAAAGAGTGAAAATTCAAGCTGTTGTGAAAATAGTCACAAGAATAATGATTTGGTGAAGTGTTCTTCCTCTTCAAAGATCAGACTGGTGATAAATTCTAACCAAACGGAGAACCGTGACTCGAATTTTCAAGATCTCAACCGAATGTCATCGTCGCCTTCGTCACCGCCCGATCAAAGCAACAAACGAAGCACGTTAAATGACGACGGTGGCGCAATAATCAGAACTTGTTCAGACTGTAACACTACAAAAACTCCCCTTTGGAGGAGTGGTCCAAGAGGTCCTAAGGTAAATTCAATCAATTTAGAACATTTTTTTTCATGAGATTATTTCTTTTCTTGAATGGTTTAAAAGCACAACTAATTAGCAATTTAGTCTTTGATCTTTAAATTTTAGTTGGTAAGATTTTGTCATGAAAAATTACCAATTCCAGCCCAAATAAATAGAGAATAATTTTACCTAATCATTCCAAAAATTGTCAGTTTTATTTGCCGTTGTTGATGTCGATTTTGTATATGTAATTTATTGTAAGAAAAAACTATCAAAATCAGATTTTTAATTGTATATTTGGACAAAATATAATGGTGCTCACAAATCAAGTGTGTATTTCATAAATTATAAAACCTAAATTGTTCGACTTTTTTTCCTTGTAAGTTCAACAACATTTAAGAAAGAATTTGAACATATCATTTTTTTTTTTTTTTTTTGAACATTAATTACCATCTCTTGGTTGACAATATAGGTCAACTAATACAATATCTGAGGATATATTGCAGCCATATATATTCATATATCAACTGATAATATTCACTAATATCATTCACGTTAAAGAAATAAAATCATCATAAAATTTAAATTAAGTGGCTAAATCCTTACTTTGAAGATAGCTTGAAA
The DNA here is from genome assembly GCA_037833695.1 of Sechiopsis laciniata. Taxonomy (NCBI): domain Eukaryota; kingdom Viridiplantae; phylum Streptophyta; class Magnoliopsida; order Cucurbitales; family Cucurbitaceae; genus Sechiopsis; species Sechiopsis laciniata. Next base: position 2,121,424 of record JBBMKA010000009.1, on the reverse strand, counting down.
AAAAAAACTCATCAACATGTATACATTTATTGAAATGCATTTTTTTCCAATTTTATTTCTTATGCAGTTTTTTTTTTTCTTTTTGAGATGGTAATAATTGAAATGGAAAATTGAACTCATGACTTCTTAATCAATAAGTATAAATTGATACCCCTCAACCATCGAAATGGAAAATTTGAACTCATGACTTCTTAATCAATAAGTATAAATTGATACCCCTCAATTATTGATACAACTTTTATGCCGTTATTCAATTTGTACTTTTTAATTATTTTTTTAATTTAACCATATTTGAGATGTAAATTTCAAACCTAAACATCTCGATTAATGTGTAGTAATCGCACACGATGCCACTGGAACAAAACTCTTTTTGTTTTTTTTTTTTTTTAATCTTTTAAGTGGCTGAAAAGTTCAACGATATTCTTTAGGGTTAGTTAAATTCAGACTAACACGCAAAAAACACAATTTCCAATTTCTTGCAGTCACTTTGCAACGCCTGCGGAATCCGACAGAGAAAAGCAAGACGAGCAATGGCGGCAGCGGCAACGGCGAACGGCGCAATTCAAACAATGGCGGTAGTTTTGAAAACAAACAACAAGGCGGTGCAACGGAAGATAATGAAGCCGGCGGCGGCGACAACAATGAAGAAGAAGAAATGCAAAAACGTCGCCGACGGAGGCGGTCGTGGCGGAGGAAGAAAAAAGCTTAGTTTTGAAGAGGTGAAAATGGTGAGACGATTGAGCGAAATATCTTCTGCGTACCAAAGGGTTTTCCCGCAGGATGAAAGAGAAGCTGCCATTTTGCTCATGACTTTATCTTATGGTCTTATTAATGGTTGATTTTTTAAAAACTTAACTATATATATTTTTTATTACCCTTTTATATCTTTTTTTGTTTTTGTTTTTTGTTTTTTTTTATCAAGTTAATTGGGTTTATATTGCTAAATGCTAATACGTTTGGGGATGAGAAGTTTTCACATAATTAGAATCAAGACATTGAGGAAATCTTGTATTGTATTAATTAATTTGATCTATATAATATATTATTATTATTATTATTATGGTTTATATTGAAGTGTGTATACATTTTTTTCTCACTCTCTTTATGTGTCTGTTAATCAAATTTTTCAGATCTAATCCAAATCAGAGGCAAATCAAACAATAACATACCAAATTGAGATGAACATAAACAATAAGAAAGAGATGGAGAAGGAAAGAAGCACATCAGAATTAAGTGGTTCAGGAACTAGTACTACATCCACTATATAAACTAGAGATCATCTTCTCATTAACAAATTGTCAAAGATTATCAAGGATACAAGATATCTCTCCAATGGTAAATCTCTCTCAAAAGGAATAAGCTTCGAACCAACATTTAACCCAAGGTTAATTCTCAACCATGGTTAGGTTATGAGAAGTCACCATTAACAGTGTCAATTTAAATGTTTAGTTCAATTAATTAAAATATATTTAAAAGTAATATTTCAACCGACATAAATATGTGTTGATGATAAAGATGGTGTAATTGTATCATTTGTTACCTATGTAATATTAGTATAACTTAAATCATGATGTAATTGTATCATATGTTACATATGTCACTGCTAATTTGGTGTCTTTAGGTTTCGTAATTTAAGGGGGGTTGTGTTGCCAGAACTACTTTCTTTTGCTGCTGAAGGAGGCATGATCTTTGGTTCGCCATTGGACACGAAGAAGAAAAAAAAGAAAAAAAAATGATACCCTATACTAATTTTGATTTGAAAATACGTTTCGATACCATATCAATTTACATATGATGTATATGATTAAGAAAAAAGGCTTGTTTTCTTTAGAACCAACAAATCTTACATAGAAAGTACTATTATTCTTGAATAGTATGAGAATCAAATATTGATTTATAGAATCAAATTTGTGACTGTAAAGTTAAAATTATTATAGCTGTAGCGAATGGGGGTGCGGGGGCAACGCCCTCGTTGCGAAAACGCATTCCGCATTCGCATGCGTGAATGCATCAGCATTCTATTTTAATGCCTACGCATTCTGTAATAGGTTTTAATGAGAGTACATATATTAACTCGAATTAAAACTCTAGCCGTATTATGACATTCATTTTGTACTTTGTATTGTTCGTTTTCCTTAACAAAATTCCGTCTCTCTCTGCCTATAGACTAACTAACACAACATTAGTGAATCACGTAAATTCTGTGTTGTTTTCTTCTTCTCTCTCACATTTACTTTATCTTCGTTTTACGATTATTGATTACTGTTTCCATAACAATATCACCATATAAGATAATATTAAACGCGTCATCAACTCATAAATCCCTTAAACAAATGGAAGAATATGTACATTTTGCATTTCTTAATAAGAATAGTTATTCGAATGAAGACGTTTAGAAGAATAAAATTAAATTAAAACCACATAATGTCATATTTTTTCCCCTTTTGCAGACAAATTTTGATAGACATAAGTTACTCATAAACTTTTTATCGTTTTCTTGATATTTACTTTTCAACATTTACAGCTGTGTAATTTTTCAAAAAAAAACACATATACAGCTGTGTAGCTAATAATTTTAAACTTTTTTCACTGTCCACAAAAATAAAAATTAAAAAATAATAATAATAGTAAAATAAAATAACTAAACTTTAAACTTTTTTCAAGTGGTTTTTCTTTTCCCGAATTTCTACCGTCTAAACTCTATCGGTGATATTTTCAATTTTTTATTGAGAAAAAAAAATCGCATTTTCAAATAAATAATATTTTCAAATTTCATCTACATACAAAATAGTTTTATAACTGTAGCAAATTTTCTCCTTGTCTATGGATGTATACCATTTTTGTCTCATTGATAAGATGTATCACATACATACTATTTATGTAGGTCTACTGTAATTATATTTGTTTTTTTCTATAAAAAAAATAGATAAATTATAAATTATATGGTTAATATATACCTAATATAAGATATATCACATATAAATCATTTATGTACCTCTCTTTTTGTTTATAAAAAATATTCATTAATGTATGACAATAACATTTAGGAAAATTTCTATAGATAGACAACTTCTATTATAACAATTTTGATTACAATATTTAAAAAAAAAAAAAAAAAAAAGGTTTCATCTATAGCAAATTTATGTGCATTTTTCATATTATAGAATTGTCTTTCTTCCTCTTACTTGCTTTCTATTTGCTGATTACAATAAACTTGGTTGATTGCTTTCAATTAAATACGGGATAAATTGTACATTTGGTTAATATATTTTGAGGAAGTTATAATTTAATCATTTTATTTTAAAAGTTAAAATTTAGTTTTTATATTTTAAAATACTAAATTTTAGTTTTTATGATTTAAAAAACCTAACTGTTAATCCATCTGGTTTGTAATATTTGGCAAATTAAATTCGTGCAGGGTATTTAAAATATGTGATTTTTTGCCTCAATTAATAATTTAACTCACTCAGTCATTATTGACACAAAAATTATATAACTTTCACATATTT